>JAKUDI010001465.1:0-12398 GCA_022702515.1 Ilyophis sp. 1 JC-2022
GTAAATAAGCACACATTTTTTCACGTTGCCTTGAATATTGCAGGGGCAGTACTGCCCTAAAGTAGTTATTGCAGGGTGGGAGTGGTCACTTTTTTGGGGGCTTTCTTGCTTAACTTTTAAAAGGTTGTAGCCAGTTTTTATAAACCTGAAAATGAAAAACAATGACCAACTGTAAAGACATTTTGTAAAAACTGGATTCCATTTTGTGAACAAAGTTAATGTGTCTCAAATTTACTTTTTTAGAGAGGTGCAGTAAATGTATTTCTGTCTAAAGGAAGGGTGATACATACTATGACAACTGTAAGCCTACAAGCCATGGCTTGACTATAGTTACAGTTCCCTAAATATAGATTGCGGAATTAAATGGATTTTTAGATCCTCTTTGTTATTTGTGCATACTGCAGGCTGTGTGCGTTACCAGGGGAAGGCACTTTAAAAAGTACACTTCTCACAGACTGAACAAAGGAATCACTTTACACCACTTGTCTCATGATCTTGACGTAAGAGCACTTGTTCACTTCACATGTACTTTGCAGTGAATTCTAAAAAACCTTAAGTTTCAATGCAGAGTAACAGACTGGCAAACTATGTGTCACAGGGTTTGGGGAAATAGAATTATATGCTGAGGGCTGCTGGTTCAAATCCAAAGTGGTTATTGTAAATCTGAGCACAGTAGTGACCCTGAATTACAATATAATGTTGAGCTGTATATATTACATTATAGGCATTTAGCAGACGCTCTTATCCAGAGCGACTTACACAGCATTTTTTTGCATTTATACATAGTATCCATTTACAGCTGGATATATACTGAAGCAATTCAGGTGAAGTACCTTGCTCAGGGGTACAACGGCAGTGTCCTACGTGGGACTCGAACCTGCGACCTTTCGGTTGCAAACCCAGTTCCTTAACCACTGTACTACACTGCCGCCACAGAACACGTAACTGAAGTTCTCATGGATAAGGATGTCTTATAAGAAAATAATAGCAATAATAATGTAGCGGCCCTTGCGTTTTACATAAACAGGTAACCTTGCTGCCACCACTTTTGTCAACCCGTTGCGGGGAGAAACAATGAGTGAGATAAACGTATGGCCAAGAAAACATATACTTTATTTGTGTTTTGAAAGCAAGCGTCTTACAAAATTACAACCTGGTAATATTAATTCTCCTGCTCTACGCCGGGACACACAGTGGAAGTTACATTGTGATATGCGCGAGTGAGAATCACAGCACGCAATAATATATAAATGCACGAAAGAGGACCACAGCACTACACTGCAATGCAATGGGCACAACCCCACACACAGTAAGTGAATAAGTGAAAGGGAGTGGGGAACAGTAATTGCCGGGCTGATTACGGGATGCGCAATATAAAAACTGAAACGCTAATAATTAAAACACAGTTATCTGTGAGGGAGAGCATAAGAAAGGGTGAGAACACTTATCACATCACATGCCGAGAGACCGGCCCCCAAATCTAGTCCCACCCCCCAATTCCCATAGAGAGCCAATCAAATGCAGAGAGCTTATAGTATCGCTTGTAACAGTACCTAGAAATAAGATATCGAGAGTCTTTTGATGTCGATGGGTCACAGACTTCAGGAAGTAACAGCATGCAAAGGATATGCGACCAAATATTAAATATGATACTTTAAAAATATGTTAAAGCAAAGGGTATGAATACTTATGTAAATGAAAGATTTCAGTTTTCGATTTTTAATACATTTGCAAAAATTTTAAAAACATGTTTTCACTTTGTCATTATGGGCTATTTTGTGTCGAATTTTGAGACAAAAAATTAACTCAATCTATTGTAAAATATGTCTGTAATGTAATAAAACGTGGAGAAGGTGAAAGGGGTATTCAGTCTTTCCAGCTTGACTGTATATATATATATATATATATATATATATATATATATATATATACAGGTGCAGCTCAAAAAATTTGAATATCGTGAAAAAGTTCAATATGTTTTGTCACTCATGTCAGAAAGTGAAACTCATATATTATATAGATTAATTACACATAGAGTGAAATATTTCAAGCCTTTATTTCTTGTAATTTTGATGATTATGGCTTACAGCTAATGAAAACCCAAATTCAGTGTCTCAGAAAATTAGAATATTACATAAGATCAATAAAAAAGGATATTTTAAACAGAAATGTCAGCCTTCTGAAAAGTATGTTCATTTCTATGCACTCAATACTTGGTTGGGGCTCCTTTTGCATGAATTACTGCATCAATGCGGTGTGGCATGGAGGCGATCAGCCTGTGGCGCTGCTGAGGTGTAATGGAAGCCCAGGTTGCTTTGATAGCAGCCTTCAGGTCGTCTGCATTGTTGGGTCTGGTGTCTCATCTTCCTCTTGACAATACCCCATAGATTCTCAGGCGAGTTTGCTGGCCAATCAAGCACAGTAATACCATGGTCATTGAACCAGCTTTTGGTACTTTTGGCAGTGTGGGCAGGTGCCAAGTCCTGCTGAAAAATGAAATCAGCATCTCCATAAAGCTTGTCAGCAGAAGGAAGCATGAAGTGCTCTAAAATTTCCTGGTAGATGGCTGCGTTGACTGTGGACTTCAGAAAACACAGTGGACCAACACCAGCAGATGACATGGCACCCCAAATCATCACTGACTGTGGAAACTTCACACTGGACTTCAAGCAACGTGGATTCTATGCCTCTCCACTCTTCCTCCAGACTCTGGGACCTTGATTTCCAAATGAAATGCAAAATTGACTTTCATCTGAAAAGAGGACTTTGGACCACTGAGCAACAGTCCAGTTCTTTTTCTCCTTAGCCCAGGTAAGACGCTTCTGACGTTGTCTCTGGTTCAGGAGTGGCTTGACACAAGGAATGCGACATTTGTAGCCCATGTCCTGGATTCGTCTGTGGGTGGTGCGTAATGCACTGACTCCAGCCTCAGTCCACTCCTTGTGAAGCTCCCCCAAATTCTGGAATGGATTTAGCTTGACAATCCTCTCAAGGCTGCGGTTATCCCTGTTGCTTGTGCACCTTTTCCTACCACACTTTTTCCTTCCACTCAACTTTCTATGAATATGCTTGGATACAGCACTCTGTGAACAACCAGCTTCTTTAGCAATGACCTTTTGTGGCTTACCCTCCTTGTGGAGGGTGCCAATGACTGTCTTCTGGACATCTGTCAAGTCAACAGTCTTCCCCATGATTGTGTAGCCTACTGAACCAGACTGAGAGACTTTAAAGGCTCAGGAAACCTTTGCAGGTGTTTTGAGTTAATTACCTGATTAGAGTGTGACACCATGAGTTTCCAATATTGAACTTTTTCACAATATTCAAATTTTCTGAGACACTGAATTTGGGTTTTCATTAGCTGTAAGCCATAATCATCAAAATTACAAGAAATAAAGGCTTGAAATATTTCACTCTATGTGTAATGAATCTATATAATATGAGTTTCACTTTCTGAAATGAGTGACAAAAAATATTGAACATTTTCACGATATTCAAATTTTTTTAGCTGCACCTGTATATATATATATATATATGTGTGTATATTGTTTCTTTATATATAGTTTCTTTGTATATTTTTATATAATGTTTTTGTTTTCTTAACTAATAAGAAAATGTTTGCATATGCTGTACTTTACATGTGTACCAAATGTTTGTGCCAAGTTATTACTTTTTACCTACATGCAAACATACTGTCAACTGATGAACTTATACTGAGCTTAATGTAGTTGTGTTTTATTCACAAAGCCTCTTGATAAAAGGTAAAAATAAGCATACAAACAAATGAGTGAATGCTGTCTTATTAAATGTTTTTGGAGGAGATAGCATTTAAGTGTTTTTCACAAAAAAATCTATCATTTTATGCAGATTTTAAACAAATTTGATTCAATGTACCAAATTTTGGCCTCTGTGTTCAAAGTTAGCATTTTTAACCAACTGCCATTGTGTCTCATACGGGCCAGCCTGCATGTTAATGGACTTTGTATATGCAGTGTAGGGTCTACAATTCTGCCAATGCACTAAACATAAACACTAAAAGAGAAGAAAGCCAGTGGGATTCCAGCACAGTGCTTTGACCCTTAAAAAATAAAACTCAGTACAATAACAATAGGGTGCACGCACGCCTATGGTGTTTTGGCCCATAAAAACAGTAGTTACAGTAGGGTTCCAGCACCTTTGATACATCCCTCTCCCAGTGATATTAATAAAACAGCTTTCTGTGTTTTACTGTTGACAGTACAGTAGATTTCATCATGCTCATGCCTGTGTTCAATATTTTAGTCCTGAGTTTGAAAACATTTTAGTAGTCTCAGCAGGTGCGGTTTGGATAGTGGTTGGAATCTGTATCCAGTAGCATGTCATTACTGATTAATCAGCAAGTTAGGTCCTTTTAAGGGGTTATAGAAACTTGAGCAGTTCCCTTTGTGTCAGAACTCTATGTCACTCTAAATCTAGCATCTCTCTTGTTGGTGGTTAATTGCCTGAATACTTTTCTTTCTTTTTTTTTTTTTTTACAACTTCAGAAGAAAAGACCACCAGTGATGATATTTGTTGAGCCAGAGTCCCATTATTACATTGTGACATTATGACATGATGACATCATGTCCCAGAGAACACCTGAGACGCCCTGTCTTAATGGCAGATTTGTGTGTTTTCATCCTTTCAGTTTTTCCTGGGAACCCGAAGAAACAAAGTAATGACATCATTGTTGTTCTCCCTCCCAAGCTCCTGATTTGGTGCGTGGGAACCGAGGAAGGAAAGGACTGCAGGTGTGTTTAGAATCAGTGAGCTGGAACAATAGAGCCCTTACAAAATGGATCTCTGCGTCCATGTATTTACACAGTGTGGAGGAGTCACGCGGACAACCCGAGGTGGATTTGAGACAAGGGTATTTGCACTGTACATACATCTGTGCTTTAATTTTACACTGCAGAAACTGTGCATGTGCATGTTGTATTATTAATCATGATATACTGGCTATGCTGTTTCCAGTACATATGCCCTTTTACCCAATGGTCTTTACTGCATAAAAATAACTCCATATTGTTTGATTCTACCTGCTTCTAATTATATGCTGAATGTGGTGAAATAATGTTCTTGAGGTTGCAAGTGTAGTGAGGAGTGTCTATTAGACAGGTTTAGACTATCTAAAAATAAGTAACCGGCAAAAGATTTGCTTGTATTTCCCTTCTTCGTTTGCCGCTCCTCGTAGATGTCTTTATTGATTGATTTAATCAAAATAAATGTCTTTGTACAGTGATGGACTGTAATGATGATGAGCTAAAACTGTTCAAGTACTTAATCTGATTCATTATCAATTTGAGATTTCAGAACCTGGGATGACAATTAATGCCTTAGCCAGTGACATACACGCTATTGTAATATCAGGTGTTATTGATTACCGTTGCCTAAACAGCTTAATATTTTCAGGAAACTCATTTAACAATGGCTGATTATAACAAACCAATAATGCCTGGCTGGCTGTAGAAACCAGTGGCATTATAAATGTATTTTGTCTTTATGCGATATGTTGTTTGAGTATGGATGGACAATGCTTTGTTGTGATTGCATTGTCATTTCTGTGCTTGGATAGCTACATCACACTTCCTGTGATGTAATGTGGCATAAAGTTTGCTTTTTAAAAAGGTAGTGGTATTTATCACGAATAACCAGGCCAAAAGTTAGTATATAAGGGGCTTAGGTCGTACAACTTACATTTCTCTAGACTAGACACAAACCTGGTTCCCAAACCCAGTCCCCAACTAATATGTGACAGGGACATCCATGCTCAAGGGAACAGTGCTGGCTATAGAAAAAACAAAACCAAAAAAAAAACTCGAAGTGCTTCTGAAAACCAAACTCCACCTGTCAGAAACACACTAGGGTTAAGGTCCTTATAAATACCAATTAGGTGTGTTTCTATACAAACATACATCCATTCCAGGTGTATGCATATATTCCAGTGCAGTGGAAAAACTGACATAGTAAAAGTAAACAGTAAGATCTTGTGTGTTTTTTTTGGAACTGACCAGGGATGAGGCAAGGCATTAAGGCATTAAGATTCAGAGGGTGGGATAACATTGTTAACTGTGTTGTAACATGTTTGGCAGACCGGCAAAACTCCCAAACAGATTACATGTGGCTGTGGACTAACACTTCCGTAATATTCAAAACAATCGCACACAGGCCCTGCCAAAATCTGCTCACTGGCAGCCTTCTTGTAAACCTGAGGGGCGCAGTTCATTCAGTCTTTGCATTTCTGTTTGACTGACTGTTACTGGAAGCTTCCTTAAATATTAATACCGGTATGCACGTCATAGTCGTAGTCAAAGAATAAATAAGAAGTCGGAGAGCTGTGGCTTCCAGAGTTGCAGTGGACCTTGGGCGCATTCGTGTGGAGCACCAGGAGGAAAACACAAACTGCAAAGCACTTAGTGTGGATTATTAGTCATTGTTTCTGTGTTCGTGATTCTATCGCGGTTAATGGTGGAATTTTCCATGTCATTTTAGGCCAAGCTTAAGAAGCACCTACGCGTTTAACTAGCCGTGTTGAAAAATGAAAAAATGACTCCATACAAATGGAGCTGTGTCATTAGCAAGATGCGCTTGCTCTTTTGAAAGCGGTGTGATGGAAAAAACTCTGTAGCTCTGTATGTAGCTCAGAGTTCTTGCGTGGTGCACACTGTTTGGAGTGCTCCATTTGCAGCACTTCCTACTAGGAAATACTGCATTTTAACTGTGTGGCATGGGTCACCCATAAAGTCTCACAGCTTTAGCTGAAAACACAGTGACACATTTTCTCACGGGATAATATTTGTAATGCTTTTTGTGGGTGAGATGTGAGTGACTAATGGGTATGATTTACATCTGGTATTCAGTTCTCAAGAGACTAGTTCTTTATGCCCTTCCAAACTGACCTGACAGAAAAAAGACCCTTCTAGTTTTGTGTGGCTCACACAATTTCTTGATATTCAGTCACAGATGAATAAATTTATATCCTTGATTCTTTATTTTAATAATAATAATGCTGTTGTTCTTATTATTAAATAACTGTAGGCCCGGGGGGTATACTACAAAGCAGAATTTCTGAGTTAGCTGGATAACTGCACAGAGTAAAACCTGGAAACCGCACAAATCTGGAACATGAACTTCAGTAAAAAGAGCTGTTCCGGGCAGTGGCGGAGCCAGGATTATAGGTGTCCAGAGGGTGGTGAAATCTGGCTTTGGGGGGCCAAAATCCATCATCAGAAAAGTCAAACTATAATGCAAGATATAATTGCTGTTCCAAAAAAATATTGTGAACAATCATAAAAACAGTTCCTGTTATAATAAGGACTCATTTGGGAGGGAGGTCAACAGTATGGTTTTTATTACCATCTTAAAATGCCAAATAGAAGGAAAATAAATAGGAAAATAAATGTATCCACACTTTGTAAAATATTCAGTTTCACAGATTCAAATATTTCAGTAAAATAAAACAACACAAACTGAAAATGTATATATGTGTAAGGCACATTGAATACATGCAAAATTATGCATATCTCAACAATGACCAGAATAAACTTAACACATAAAGTAACCACACATTTAGGAAAACCTGTCTCATATAGGCTACCTAATCGAAAATACTAAATTACAACTCACTGCAGTTATTCAGCTAATTTACCAATCCTGCTTCATAGTATACCCCACTGAGGGGTATTTTACAAAGCAGGATTACTGACTTAGCTGGATATCTGCACTGAGTAAAACCCAGAACAGCTCTTTTTATTTCAGTGCATGTTCCAGATTTGTGAGAGTTCTGTGTTTTTTTTTTCAGTGCAGACCAGCTAACCCAGTAATCCTGCTTTGTGAAATATCCTCCTGTATCATAAAGCGAGATTACTGAGTTAGCTGGATAATTGCACAAAACCCAGAACCCCTCCAAATCTGGAACATGAAGTGAATTAAGAGCTGCTAACTCAGTAATCCTGCTTTGTGATACAGTCCCCTGCATTCCATGTAATCCTATGCAAGCATTCTGGTTTTATGACTACCTTTGAGAACACTTTTATTTTTTTATATTGTTCCTCTGCAGGGAAAAAAGTGTTCAGTTAATTTAAGACCTGGATCTTTCAGTAGAAGTACCACGTAGAATAAATCCTGTTTCACCCTGATGGCTGAACACACACCAAACTGTTTTACACTTCAAAGTCCAACTGGTAGATTTCAAGATTATCAAAGTGACATCTCAGATTGTAAAATATATATTTTTAGAAACTGATCCGCTGAGATGACACCAGAATTTTACCCCCGTTTCATCTGTTTTCCTGGCATACGTAGAATCTGCTTTCCTTTGAGAAACTGATACCGCATAAGTCTGCTCCTCCACATTTTGAACATCCCTTTGTCCCCGCATTTTTTCCCCCAATGATGTATTTTTGAGGATAGCCTGTATTCCATTCCACAGCTCCCAAGGGGATGGATGACAAAATCATCCATTTATCCGGAGACATAGGCTCCACTGAAATAGATTGCCTTAATGCCATTAACCAAAATCAGATTACAGTGTAGAATTTCAAAATAATTTGATACTACGTTTACAATAGCTCATTTACTAAAAACAAATGGTTAATTATGTTTTTATTACTATTATAGATTTTAACATTACATTAGCTGGTGTTATTGTAGAATTATTGTCAAAAGGCATGCGTTTGATGCCCTTAAAAGATACATTTAGGAGTGTGTGTGTGTGTGTGTATGTGTGTGTGTGTCTTTAAAATATAAGAAAGCAGACTATATGAGTGTATTCATGATAGAGCAAAGCCTCCCTCCCCCTGCACCACTCTGGCCCACACCCACATGGTTCCCATGCTTCATTGCTCATGTTTGAAATGGTTTCATGGTTTGAAAAGACACATCAGACATCAGATAAGACCCCTTTACGTGGTTTGCTTGCAAAGTGTCAATTGTGAATAATCAGAGAACACTGGTGATGAGTCATTAGCCTGAACTTGGCAATTATAAATCGATCCACAGATTATATCTATTTTCATATTTTCTGCGATAAATTAATAGGGAGTTCCTAATACTAATAACTGTAATAATAATAATCAAAAGACTTTTGCAACTAATATGATCTTGGGTAATGCCACAAAAAAACTGTGTGACACTGACCATGTTTTAGGTCATACAATTCTGAATTACAGTGCCCTCCACTAGTATTGGCACCCCTGGTAAAGATGAGTAAAAAGGGTTATTAAAAATGCACTGTTTGGTGAATTAGCTTAATCTCACACTGAACAAATGAGAAAACTCCAACCTTTAATTGAAGTAAATTTATTATGAAATCCCTCATCAAGAAATTATTATTTTTAACAAAACCACGTGCCACAATTATGCAGCCCTGCATTTATATATAGAATAAAGTAATCATTTTTAATATTTGGTCACATATCCTTTGCATGCCATGACTTCCTGATGTCTGTGACCCAACAACATCAAAAGACTCTTGATATCTTATTTTCTGGTACTATTACAAGCAATACTATAACATCTCTGCATTTGAATGGATCTCTATGCGAATTGGGGGGTGGGACTAGATTTAGCTGTAAATTATGCTGAAAAAAATAGGGCGAACTCGAATAGAACAAGTGAAACACAAATCTAAATCTCCCGAACTCAATACTAGAGCCCAAACAGGAGACTAGAAAAGCAAAGAAAACACCTTCGGGATGTAGCACTGTCTCGTAGAGAACAGCACGGGAATAAATAGCACAGAATGCTAACAGGAGGATACACAATGTATCCTATACCTGAAGATAAGCTATATGCAAGTCCCTCGTGAACATAAACAAGTTAATATCACAAGGTCGCTTAAACTTGGCTATACCTGGCTCAATGTACAAATGAATGAAAAAGAAGCACCGGGGAAGCGGAAGTGAGGAACTTAAATACCCTGCAGGTAGAAGCACAGGTAAAATGAATAACGAGCACGGGAAAGCAAAACCCCGGAGCGGAACGTGGAAAAAATTCAATAGATTCCCAACCGGGGAAACAGGATGAGAACCGCAACGGAAAATGAAAACAATAACCCACGAACCATGACATATGCGACCAAATATTTTAAATTATTACTTTATTACTATATATATAAATGCTGGGGTGCAAAAAATTGTGGTTTTGTTCAAAATAATTATTTCTTGATGAGGGATTTTTTTCTCTCATAATAAATTTACTTCAATTGAAGGTTGAATTTTTATCTAACCATTTTTACTCATCTTCACCAGGAGTGCCAATAATACTGGAGGGCACTGTATAATGGTCATGATGATTTTTTTTACAGGTACTGTAGCAGAATTAGAGTTCTGGAAGTTCTGTGTGATGCTGGCCAGTGATTAAAGCAGCATGTGTAGCTGCCATAAGCTAGAAGCAAAGAATGGAAACCTGTCTGTTTTTCCATATACTGTACATTTTTAAGAAAGTCATTGCATTCATACACATTACCTTCAATGCTCCTCTGGAGACACAGTATTTTTACATTTACTGTCCTATTAGAATGTTTTATGATTCTTACCCAAGCCTTATTTGAATGCAACAGGCACTGGGACCACAATGGTTAGCAGGTGGAATAATATTAAATTAATCGATGTGAACGTGTACACTTTTGTGCACATTGCTTATAAATGTCTACACTGACGATTGTTTTCATTACTGGAGACACTCACATTGCCATTTTCATAGTTGCTGCGGAATACTATTTTGAACTACTTTCAAAATAGTCTCTGCAGCAAATATTCTTGGAATAATTTTGAGTTTTATACCGCCACCTCTATTATAATATTAAGTTCCACAGTAGATTATGTAATTTCTCGTTGATATTCATTCAAGTGTTCATTGTCTCAAGACTCTCACCCCCTTTCCCAAACAGTATAGTCAATGGGAGGCAGTACTTCACACATACCCTATTCCTCACGATCACTTTAGATTAGGGCGGCTGTGGTTCAGGAGGTAGGGCGGATTGTCCGCTGATTGGCGGTTCGATCCCTGGCTCCTCCTATCCACATGTCGAAGTGTCCTTGGGCAAGACACTGAACCCCAAATTGCTCCCAATGAGCAGGCTAGCGCCTTGCATGGCAGCTGCCGCCATTGGTGTGTGAATGTGTGTGTGAACGGGTGAGTGAGAGGCCATTGTAAAGCGCTTTGGATAAAGGCGCTATATAAGCGCTATATAAGTGCAGTCCATTTAGATTGAAAACTATTAGCAACTCTGACTAAAGCAGTGTTCCCCCATTGTTCTAAGCCACTAATATAATTCACAATCAAGGTTTATTTGGTTGAGGTTACCTGCGAGTCGATAACAATGCAACTCAACATTGTTGCTGCTATTTCTTAAACCGCAGAATGACCTGTTGGGCCATTGTGTCGACTTGGCAAGGTGCAGCGATATCACCAGAAGCTTGTATAAATCACTGAGTTAATCTCTGTAGGTCCAATAAAATAAGATTCGGGGGGGTGGAAGGGTGGGGGTGAGTGGTTTATTGAGTGTTTTTTACATTTTAAAAAAGATCGATAAGGTGATTTACAGAAGTTATTTCAATTTGAGTTCCGTCTGCAGAAAAAGAGGGCGTAGGTGAGGAGGCTTGTTCTCATCATTGTCTTCTGTTCTTATAATGCAATTATGGCATTTGTTTCATATCCTACTTGTTATTACTATTCCAAATATTTGCACAGTTACTAATTTCTTATACAATAATATTTCCATTGTAATATATAACCAGTCAGGCATTTGTAGCTACATGAAGAAGAATATGAACAAGGAAAAGAATTAGAACACTAACAAAACCAATAGCATGCCTCCCTGCTAGTCATTATAGAATCATTCCTCTGGGTACCTTTACTGCATCACAAATATACTCTCCTGCCAGTGGGTTTTTGATAATAATTATCACTGAATGTTTGACGGCATAGCTTTCTATATTATTAAATCATTAGCCGTCTATTGAATGCAATTAACTCCCCACAGCTAAGCCATTTCCACAAACAAGGAGGGCTGCATATATGCATACATGCTTTCTTTACATTTTATGATTGTCTTGCCAAAAAGGCTACAAAAACGTTATGTAAATAACAGTGACATTTTGGAACTTAGTAAAACGGAGATCATCTGGACTAATCCTGTGTTCTTGTACTCGGTGTCCGCCCCCTCTTCCTCTTCCTCTGTCTCCAGGGAATTGCTTGTCACCGCGAGCAGCTTTTCTGCCTGTTTTAAATGCAGCCTCATGTGTGAGCTCCCATGCAGGGAGTCTTCAGGCCAAAGAGCACACCATCATTTATCATCGCATCCCCCAAATCTGATGGATTAAACAAACTTTAAACTTTCATTTTTATGCTTGTTGTTATTCGTGTCATTTACACATTTC
>JAKUDI010001466.1:0-58751 GCA_022702515.1 Ilyophis sp. 1 JC-2022
ATGGTACCAGGAGAACTGTTAAGCAGATTCTCCTATATGAAAATGGCTATGGTGCCACTACAGCACCAGGAGACCTGTTAAGCAGATTCTCCCTATATGAAAATTACTATGGTGCCATTACAGCACCAGGAGACCTGTTAAGCAGATTCTCCTATATGAAAATGGCTATGATGCCACTACAGCACCAGGAGACCTGTTAAGCAGATTCTCCCCGTGTCTCCCTTTGGAATCTTCTTAAATGTAGTTCAGCGCCGGCATGCCCACTCCACAAGTCCCTTTGTTGTCCAAATAAGGTCTGGCAGGAAGAGCAGTTTCACCACGCAGGGACCCCCCTCCAGGGAGAGGAACAGAGTCTCCCTCCCTCAATTTAGTGACAGTAATAAGACTCTTTGAACGACGGCGCGTGATCTCATGATCTTCTCTATCATATCTAGATATCCGGTGAGGTCCCGGTGATGGCCACTCTTAGTTCCAGATATTTATATGGACAAGCGCATCCCTGATAACCTATACAATCCTCCTTCCACATTCTTTATTTCTCCCCCTCCAATACTTTCACATACCACACACTTCAATTAGTATTATCCAGGTTCACCACATTTATCATATTATCCACAATTACTTTATACTTCCACAATTACCAATCTACATGCACATACACATGATTCAATATACATATACAGCTTTGTTTAATATGTTCACCATTCAGTCCAGAATCTAGGCTGTAAAAGTCCTGTGAGTTCTGATGTCCAGTTGTAGGTTCGACCCCCGCTGTAGTTTACGAGGCCGTGATAAGTCAGAAGAACAGGCTCTCAGACCCCCAAGTAAATTGTTTTATTGCACCCTCCAGGAAATCACCAACAGCTGCAAAGTTTTAGGACTGATAACACTTTTTCCAGCCTTACAGATCCCCCGTTTGGCCCCGTGGGACAAACAAACACAGTCCCAAGGGGTCATAAAAAGTGGCGCTGGTTCCATGCTGGTGTTTATGGTCCCAGTCCCAGCAACTTGGCAACTGGAGACGGCTGAGAACTAATGCAGCATGGGTTGGGGTGCGCTGGGAGGTAGATGAGGTGTTGGAAATATCAGCACTTCACCAGGGTGAGGGCACATATGAGGGTGCTAGCAATGGCAATCCTCAGAACACCCAGTCCCACCATGTGGAGGCACCCTGGGCCGAGCGGGTAGAGGAGCTGGACAGGATTTCCGCTGTTCTTTGGCCATGTTCACCTCTACCTGGGCCGGTGGAGGTGATAGTTCATTTACCTGTTGAACAATCATCCCACAGTGCATCCGACATCTGGACTGCTAGATTACATCACAGTAGCTGTATTATACAAACATCAATATATGCAAATATGATAAATGTGGAAGCTTACATGTAAATATGACAAATGTGGAGGCTTTCTGAACAATTCAGTGATACTCTTTGCTATCTACCCATCTGTTTTGTAAGGTTAATCAAAGTATGAAGGGATGCGGAATTATGGAATGTTTACACAGAACTGACTGACAGGGAAATTGGGTTTGAATTTTTAATACCGTATGCCTATTGCATATATAGCATACTGTAGTTATACTATATTGGATTGCCCTCTATTACTCCCCCATTGCATGCTTGAAAACAGGATGGGAATAGACCGAAACAGAAAACAGTTTAACTGAAACAGTCATTCATTATAAATTATTTTACAGTTGTAAAATACAATGTAACAACAAAGTTGTATGTTGTTGAGCGAATTAAAATATACAAAACTTTTGGTTTTACACAACAAAACACATATGTCTGAATGTACATTGTTCTATATGTGCTGCAGTTATGTGGTTTTGGATGTGTGTTGATATAGTGGTGTTGAGTGCAGATTTCACTTAGCTCCTTTGAGCCTCCCTCTCTGTCGGGCGCAGCTCCAGGCTGGAGCGCAGCGGCCATGTGTTCCACTACAGGGACGCAACTCATGTGCTCCATTACCGGGACGCAACTTATGTGCTCACTGCTCTATGCGACCCGACCGGCCAGTGATCCAGTCGATAGAAATCCCTAGCTCAGTGTCACACCGAGCCCCGTAGTGGTAATCAGCCACCCGGTTGGGAACCGACGGTCTGGTCCCTATCCCACTTTGCTATGGGTATAGAAACATTTACCGTTTTTACCAGCCTTGTCTGTTTAACAGAGGTTGTCTCGTATGCAACTGTGTGAGGTGTGTACTGTCGTCATGGTGCTAAGTGAATCTAAGGTGATATTCTGAATTGGATGGGTGGATCCTTTTACACTAATAAATGTGTTGTAAACTTTGCTCTAGTGCTACACCAGGGGGCCTGTTTATGGTTCAGATTTCCTAAACGAGGTTTGAATGTCTTTACGGCCCCTACAGGTAATTCCACCCATCTTACTCAGATCAAAGAATGGTCAATCGCTTTGGATCAAAGCGTCTGCTAAATGCCTGTAATGTAATGTAATATAATGTGATGTGGTTATAGCCCGGTCTTGATGATTGAAAACAAATAATCATACACTCTCTAAAGAATGTAGGTTCACCTCTCTTTAAAAAAACAAAGATCTTCAACACACCAGATAGAGAGAGGGGGAAGTGAGGAAAAATAACACAAAAAGAGACCAGTAAGCCAGTCTGTGCTATAAAATGACCCTACCATCAGCTTTTAAATGAAAAGAGCAAATATGAATGGCATTTGATTAATTTTAAAGCATTAACTGGCTCACTGACATCAGACAGACATTCTAACACATGTTTTTGTGCTAGGGAAATTTACACAAAAATACATCCATGAAATTTTATAAATATGCCTCAGTTAACTGAATGGGCACCCAAGTAGGTATATTAGTGAATCCCAACATTTCCTACATGACATGCCCAGGCATAATTTATAGGTTTAAAGCAAGTATACTACACTTTAGTCTTATTGTTTCACAGATGTATATCTTAAGACACAAATTAAACACAAAGGAAGACACCAATATGGTGGCAAAAAAGTAACTACAGAAGAAAGACTTCTGTTTTTGCATGAAAATAGCCAATGCAAAAATGGCATGCAGTTTTTAAAGATGTGCTTTCCTATGAAAGCGTGGCCTGCTGGATTTTAGAGCAGTGCCACAGATGCCATTGTCACGTGATTTATTTTTAATCATTGATATTACTGGCAACAGTTGATATATTATGTAATCATTTTAACATACTTTCACTTGATTTCTGCATTCTCTACCTACTATTACCTTCAACACTTCCTCACACTTCCCTACATACAATTATCCTCTAAATCTCACTGGCTTTTCACCAGTGTGTCATTTCTTCCTGTCTGTGTCTGAACAAGATTCTCTGCGTTCCCCACAGTATTGTGGAACAACAGAACAGTACCTTATATCAACACCCCTTCTCTGCCATATCTCAAACCTTTACTTTCTTTACACATACTCAAACCTTTACGTTCTTTTACACATACTCAAACCTTTACGTTGAGCCATGTACAGCTCATCTTCCATTTACCCATTCTAGGGTTTTATAATTATATTGTCATCATAGTGACCTAATTGCATATATGACTTTTACAATTACAGTGTCAACATTGCATACATGTGACAGTGAGGACTGCAACCTCACTATCCCACGGGTTATAGACAGACTTTGCACTTATATGTCCATCCCCTAAACAGCCTCTAGATGTGGTGAAACAACAACAACTCTCCCTAGTATATGCTAATACATAAGATAATTGTGTTACTCACCACACCAAGGATGAAGAACCAGCAATTTAGCTGACCAGAAACTCCCTGTAAGGAATATCTTGTACGCCAAACTGCCAGGAATTTTTCGTAGACAAAAGTGCAGGGAAAATTAGGAGGTAAAAGGAAAGCAGATACCCCCCTGCCAGAGGGATCCAAATTGTAAATCCCACAAACAGCAATTGGAATCACGTCGGGGTCACCAAATGTAGAATCCGCAATTACTAGACCAATGAGGGAATAGCTCGGAGCGAAAGTTTAAACGTGATGTATTCCACTCTTGCTGTGGGAAAAGGTAAAAGTTATTTAGAAATATTATTATTTTATTTACTCGTTTATCTGACTCCATTTATAATTATAATTTAGAATTTTGGTTAAACATGCGTGGAGCTCGGAGTGTTTACACTCAACTCGCCCTTAGGTACCATCATTACTTCAATATATGTTTGCCGGAATCAACATTATTGCTGAAGCTCAGTTCGGTGGCGAACGCAGAGGTTGGGGGTCTAGTCAACACAATACATGATATTCATTTATCATAGATAGTTGCGAGCCCCAGTCTGAGTACATTTAAAGGGCTCCTTAAGGCAAATTTGACAATAAAGAACCGGCGTAACAACACCCATGGGTTCCCATATCAAATCACCAGAACCATGCACTACTCTGGGTGTATTTAAAGAGTTCCTTAAGGCAAATTTGACAAGAATCGGCGTAGGACGCCCATGGATTCTCTTCACATCAAATCACCAGAACCGATACACCAACCCGACCTTTACAATTGGACCGTCACTTGACTGCCTATACCCAACTTGTGTTATGCCACGTCTGTACCAGGCCGCTGATCAGTCGGTCCTGGGTCAGAATTGTCCCCCTGAGTCTTCAGTAGTAATTTAGGCTGAAAAGGGTATAAGATGGATGAGAGCCACGCACGTTAAATATAAAAAGAATTGGATAACAGGCAGGGAGGTCATTAGCTTGGAACGCTGCAGCTCAGATCATGCAGACAATTGAAGCTGGGAAAAAGGATTAAAAGAAAGATGCAGTTGATATGAAAACATGGTAATTTATTAATGACAAATAATCACTGGTTAAGACTGTGAGAGCAAACACGAACACATTCAATGCCTATAACTAAACACAGGATAACATGCTGTCAAGACAAATAAACACGAACAAGTTCACAAACAAAGTATATCACCAAGTGATTCCGTACGGTGTGACTATGGTACCAGGAGAACTGTTAAGCAGATTCTCCTATATGAAAATGACTATGATGCCACTACAGCACCAGGAGACCTGTTAAGCAGATTCTCCTATATGAAAATGACTATGGTGCCACGGCAGCACCAGGAGACCTGTTAAGCAGATTCTCCTATATGAAAATGACTATGATGCCACTACAGCACCAGGAGACCTGTTAAGCAGATTCTCCTTGAGTCTCCCTTGGGGATCTTCTTAAATGTAGTTCAGCGCCGATATGCCCACTCCACAAGTCCCTTTGTTGTCCAAATAAGGTCTGGCAGGAAGAGCAGTTTCACCACGCAGGGACCCCCTCCAGGGAGAGAAACAGAGTCTCCCTCCCCAATCTAGTGACAGTAATAAGACTCTTTGAACGACGGCGCGTGATCTCATGATCTTCTCTATCATATCTAGATATCCGGTGAGGTCCCGGTGATGGCCACTCTTGGTTCCAGATATTTATATGGACAAGCGCATCCCTGATAACCTATACAATCCTCCTTCCACATTCTTTATTTCTCCCCCTCCAATACTTTCACATACCACACACTTCAATTAGTATTATCCAGGTTCACCACATTTATCATATTATCCACAATTACGTTATACTTCCACAATTACCAATCTACATGCACATACACATGATTCAATATACATATACAGCTTTGTTTAATATGTTCACCATTCAGTCCAGAATCTAGGCTGTAAAAGTCCTGTGAGTTCTGATGTCCAGTTGTAGGTTCGACCCCCGCTGTAGTTTACGAGGCCGTGAGAAGTCAGAAGAACAGGCTCTCAGACCCCCAAGTAAATTGTTTTATTGCACCCTCCAGGAAATCACCAACAGCTGCAAAGTTTTAGGACTGATAACACTTTTTCCAGCCTTACAGTACACAGCATAACGGACCACAAAGAATGTGGGAAGAGGCTAGTTACAGTGCACACCTTTAGTGGAGCACAGAGACTGTGGAGAGAAGCTAGTTACAGTGCACACCTTTAGTGGAGCACAGAGACTGTGGAGAGAAGCTATTTACAGTGTAGACCTTTAGTGGACCAGAAAAATTGTGGAGGATGGCAACTTAGAGTACACAGCATAACGGACCATAAAGAATGTGGGAAGAGGCTAGTTACAGTGCACACCTTTAGTGGAGCACAGAGACTGTGGAGAGAAGCTATTTACAGTGTAGACCTTTAGTGGACCAGAAAAATTGTGGAGGATGGCAACTTAGAGTACACAGCATAACGGACCACAAAGAATGTGGGAAGAGACTAGTTACAGTGCACACCTTTAGTGGAGAGAGGCAAATTACAGTAGATTGTGGACAACAGAGATTGTGGAAGAGGCAACTTAAAATGCACACCATTAGTTGACAAGAGAGACTGTGGAGAGAAGTTACTTACAGTGTAAACCTTTAGTGGACCAGAAAAATTGTGGAGGATGGCAACTTAGAGTACACAGCATAACGGACCATAAAGAATGTGGGAAGAGGCTAGTTACAGTGCACACCTTTAGTGGAGCACAGAGACTGTGGAGAGAAGCTATTTACAGTGTAGACCTTTAGTGGACCAGAAAAATTGTGGAGGATGGCAACTTAGAGTACACAGCATAACGGACCATAAAGAATGTGGGAAGAGGCTAGTTACAGTGCACACCTTTAGTGGAGCACAGAGACTGTGGAGAGAAGCTATTTACAGTGTAGACCTTTAGTGGACCAGAAAAATTGTGGAGGATGGCAACTTAGAGTACACAGCATAACGGACCACAAAGAATGTGGGAAGAGGCTAGTTACAGTGTACATCTTTAGTGCAGCAAAGAGAATGTGGAGAGAGGTTACTTAAAGTGCACACCATTAGTTGACAAGAGAGACTGTGGAGAGAAGTTACTTACAGTCCACATCTTTAGTGGACCACAGAGACTGTGGAGAGAAGCTATTTACAGTGTAGACCTTTAGTGGACCAGAAAAATTGTGGAGGATGGCAACTTAGAGTACACAGCATAACGGACCACAAAGAATGTGGGAAGAGGCTAGTTACAGTGCACACCTTTAGTGGAGCACAGAGACTGTGGAGAGAAGCTATTTACAGTGTAGACCTTTAGTGGACCAGAAAAATTGTGGAGGATGGCAACTTAGAGTACACAGCATAACGGACCACAAAGAATGTGGGAAGAGGCTAGTTACAGTGCACACCTTTAGTGGAGCACAGAGACTTTGGAGAGAGGCAAATTACAGTACACAGCTTAATTGGACAACAAATAATGTGGAAAGAGGCAACTTAAAATGCACACCATTAGTTTACAAGAGAGAGTGTGGAGAAAAACTTTTTACCGAGCACACCTGAAGTGGACCACAGAAACTGGGAGAGAGGCCAGTTAGAGATTACAACTTTATTGGACCACATAGACTGCAGAGAGAGAGTCTTTTTACAGTGTACATCTTTAGTGCAGCAAAGAGAATGTGGAGAGAGGTTACTTAAAGTGCACACCATTAGTTGACAAGAGAGACTGTGGAGAGAAGTTACTTACAGTTCACATCTTTAGTGGACCACAGAGACTGTGGAGAGAAGCTATTTACAGTGTAGACCTTTAGTGGACCAGAAAAATTGTGGAGGATGGCAACTTAGAGTACACAGCATAACGGACCATAAAGAATGTGGGAAGAGGCTAGTTACAGTGCACACCTTTAGTGGAGCACAGAGACTGTGGAGAGAAGCTAGTTACAGTGCACACCTTTAGTGGAGCACAGGGACTGTGGAGAGAAACTATTTACAGTGTAGACCTTTAGTGGACCAGAAAAATTGTGGAGGATGGCAACTTAGAGTACACAGCATAACGGACCATAAAGAATGTGGGAAGAGGCTAGTTACAGTGCACACCTTTAGTGGAGCACAGAGACTGTGGAGAGAAGCTATTTACAGTGTAGACCTTTAGTGGACCAGAAAAATTGTGGAGGATGGCAACTTAGAGTACACAGCATAACGGACCACAAAGAATGTGGGAAGAGACTAGTTACAGTGCACACCTTTAGTGGAGAGAGGCAAATTACAGTAGATTGTGGACAACAGAGATTGTGGAAGAGGCAACTTAAAATGCACACCATTAGTTGACAAGAGAGACTGTGGAGAGAAGTTACTTACAGTGTAAACCTTTAGTGGACCAGAAAAATTGTGGAGGATGGCAACTTAGAGTACACAGCATAACGGACCATAAAGAATGTGGGAAGAGGCTAGTTACAGTGCACACCTTTAGTGGAGCACAGAGACTGTGGAGAGAAGCTATTTACAGTGTAGACCTTTAGTGGACCAGAAAAATTGTGGAGGATGGCAACTTAGAGTACACAGCATAACGGACCATAAAGAATGTGGGAAGAGGCTAGTTACAGTGCACACCTTTAGTGGAGCACAGAGACTGTGGAGAGAAGCTAGTTACAGTGCACACCTTTAGTGGAGCACAGAGACTGTGGAGAGAAGCTATTTACAGTGTAGACCTTTAGTGGACCAGAAAAATTGTGGAGGATGGCAACTTAGAGTACACAGCATAACGGACCATAAAGAATGTGGGAAGAGGCTAGTTACAGTGCACACCTTTAGTGGAGCACAGAGACTGTGGAGAGAAGCTATTTACAGTGTAGACCTTTAGTGGACCAGAAAAATTGTGGAGGATGGCAACTTAGAGTACACAGCATAACGGACCACAAAGAATGTGGGAAGAGACTAGTTACAGTGCACACCTTTAGTGGAGAGAGGCAAATTACAGTAGATTGTGGACAACAGAGATTGTGGAAGAGGCAACTTAAAATGCACACCATTAGTTGACAAGAGAGACTGTGGAGAGAAGTTACTTACAGTGTAAACCTTTAGTGGACCAGAAAAATTGTGGAGGATGGCAACTTAGAGTACACAGCATAACGGACCATAAAGAATGTGGGAAGAGGCTAGTTACAGTGCACACCTTTAGTGGAGCACAGAGACTGTGGAGAGAAGCTATTTACAGTGTAGACCTTTAGTGGACCAGAAAAATTGTGGAGGATGGCAACTTAGAGTACACAGCATAACGGACCACAAAGAATGTGGGAAGAGGCTAGTTACAGTGCACACCTTTAGTGGAGGACAGAGACTGTGGAGAGAAGCTATTTACAGTGTAGACCTTTAGTGGACCAGAAAAATTGTGGAGGATGGCAACTTAGAGTACACAGCATAACGGACCATAAAGAATGTGGGAAGAGGCTAGTTACAGTGCACACCTTTAGTGGAGCACAGAGACTGTGGAGAGAAGCTAGTTACAGTGCACACCTTTAGTGGAGCACAGAGACTGTGGAGAGAAGCTATTTACAGTGTAGACCTTTAGTGGACCAGAAAAATTGTGGAGGATGGCAACTTAGAGTACACAGCATAACGGACCATAAAGAATGTGGGAAGAGGCTAGTTACAGTGCACACCTTTAGTGGAGCACAGAGACTGTGGAGAGAAGCTATTTACAGTGTAGACCTTTAGTGGACCAGAAAAATTGTGGAGGATGGCAACTTAGAGTACACAGCATAACGGACCACAAAGAATGTGGGAAGAGACTAGTTACAGTGCACACCTTTAGTGGAGAGAGGCAAATTACAGTAGATTGTGGACAACAGAGATTGTGGAAGAGGCAACTTAAAATGCACACCATTAGTTGACAAGAGAGACTGTGGAGAGAAGTTACTTACAGTGTAAACCTTTAGTGGACCAGAAAAATTGTGGAGGATGGCAACTTAGAGTACACAGCATAACGGACCATAAAGAATGTGGGAAGAGGCTAGTTACAGTGCACACCTTTAGTGGAGCACAGAGACTGTGGAGAGAAGCTATTTACAGTGTAGACCTTTAGTGGACCAGAAAAATTGTGGAGGATGGCAACTTAGAGTACACAGCATAACGGACCACAAAGAATGTGGGAAGAGGCTAGTTACAGTGCACACCTTTAGTGGAGGACAGAGACTGTGGAGAGAAGCTATTTACAGTGTAGACCTTTAGTGGACCAGAAAAATTGTGGAGGATGGCAACTTAGAGTACACAGCATAACGGACCATAAAGAATGTGGGAAGAGGCTAGTTACAGTGCACACCTTTAGTGGAGCACAGAGACTGTGGAGAGAAGCTAGTTACAGTGCACACCTTTAGTGGAGCACAGAGACTGTGGAGAGAAGCTATTTACAGTGTAGACCTTTAGTGGACCAGAAAAATTGTGGAGGATGGCAACTTAGAGTACACAGCATAACGGACCATAAAGAATGTGGGAAGAGGCTAGTTACAGTGCACACCTTTAGTGGAGCACAGAGACTGTGGAGAGAAGCTATTTACAGTGTAGACCTTTAGTGGACCAGAAAAATTGTGGAGGATGGCAACTTAGAGTACACAGCATAACGGACCACAAAGAATGTGGGAAGAGACTAGTTACAGTGCACACCTTTAGTGGAGAGAGGCAAATTACAGTAGATTGTGGACAACAGAGATTGTGGAAGAGGCAACTTAAAATGCACACCATTAGTTGACAAGAGAGACTGTGGAGAGAAGTTACTTACAGTGTAAACCTTTAGTGGACCAGAAAAATTGTGGAGGATGGCAACTTAGAGTACACAGCATAACGGACCATAAAGAATGTGGGAAGAGGCTAGTTACAGTGCACACCTTTAGTGGAGCACAGAGACTGTGGAGAGAGGCAAATTACAGTACACAGCTTAATTGGACAACAAATAATGTGGAAAGAGGCAACTTAAAATGCACACCATTAGTTTACAAGAGAGAGTGTGGAGAAAAACTTTTTACCGAGCACACCTGAAGTGGACCACAGAAACTGGGAGAGAGGCCAGTTAGAGATTACAACTTTATTGGACCACATAGACTGCAGAGAGAGAGTCTTTTTACAGTGTACATCTTTAGTGCAGCAAAGAGAATGTGGAGAGAGGTTACTTAAAGTGCACACCATTAGTTGACAAGAGAGACTGTGGAGAGAAGTTACTTACAGTCCACATCTTTAGTGGACCACAGAGACTGTGGAGAGAAGGTATTTACAGTGTAGACCTTTAGGGGACCAGAAAAATTGTGGAGGATGGCAACTTAGAGTACACAGCATAACGGACCACAAAGAATGTGGGAAGAGGCTAGTTACAGTGCACACCTTTAGTGGAGCACAGAGACTGTGGAGAGAAGCTAGTTACAGTGCACACCTTTAGTGGAGCACAGAGACTGTGGAGAGAAGCTATTTACAGTGTAGACCTTTAGTGGACCAGAAAAATTGTGGAGGATGGCAACTTAGAGTACACAGCATAACGGACCATAAAGAATGTGGGAAGAGGCTAGTTACAGTGCACACCTTTAGTGGAGCACAGAGACTGTGGAGAGAAGCTATTTACAGTGTAGACCTTTAGTGGACCAGAAAAATTGTGGAGGATGGCAACTTAGAGTACACAGCATAACGGACCACAAAGAATGTGGGAAGAGACTAGTTACAGTGCACACCTTTAGTGGAGAGAGGCAAATTACAGTAGATTGTGGACAACAGAGATTGTGGAAGAGGCAACTTAAAATGCACACCATTAGTTGACAAGAGAGACTGTGGAGAGAAGTTACTTACAGTGTAAACCTTTAGTGGACCAGAAAAATTGTGGAGGATGGCAACTTAGAGTACACAGCATAACGGACCATAAAGAATGTGGGAAGAGGCTAGTTACAGTGCACACCTTTAGTGGAGCACAGAGACTGTGGAGAGAAGCTAGTTACAGTGCACACCTTTAGTGGAGCACAGAGACTGTGGAGAGAAGCTATTTACAGTGTAGACCTTTAGTGGACCAGAAAAATTGTGGAGGATGGCAACTTAGAGTACACAGCATAACGGACCATAAAGAATGTGGGAAGAGGCTAGTTACAGTGCACACCTTTAGTGGAGCACAGAGACTGTGGAGAGAAGCTATTTACAGTGTAGACCTTTAGTGGACCAGAAAAATTGTGGAGGATGGCAACTTAGAGTACACAGCATAACGGACCACAAAGAATGTGGGAAGAGACTAGTTACAGTGCACACCTTTAGTGGAGAGAGGCAAATTACAGTAGATTGTGGACAACAGAGATTGTGGAAGAGGCAACTTAAAATGCACACCATTAGTTGACAAGAGAGACTGTGGAGAGAAGTTACTTACAGTGTAAACCTTTAGTGGACCAGAAAAATTGTGGAGGATGGCAACTTAGAGTACACAGCATAACGGACCATAAAGAATGTGGGAAGAGGCTAGTTACAGTGCACACCTTTAGTGGAGCACAGAGACTGTGGAGAGAAGCTATTTACAGTGTAGACCTTTAGTGGACCAGAAAAATTGTGGAGGATGGCAACTTAGAGTACACAGCATAACGGACCACAAAGAATGTGGGAAGAGGCTAGTTACAGTGCACACCTTTAGTGGAGCACAGAGACTGTGGAGAGAAGCTATTTACAGTGTAGACCTTTAGTGGACCAGAAAAATTGTGGAGGATGGCAACTTAGAGTACACAGCATAACGGACCATAAAGAATGTGGGAAGAGGCTAGTTACAGTGCACACCTTTAGTGGAGCACAGAGACTGTGGAGAGAAGCTAGTTACAGTGCACACCTTTAGTGGAGCACAGAGACTGTGGAGAGAAGCTATTTACAGTGTAGACCTTTAGTGGACCAGAAAAATTGTGGAGGATGGCAACTTAGAGTACACAGCATAACGGACCACAAAGAATGTGGGAAGAGACTAGTTACAGTGCACACCTTTAGTGGAGAGAGGCAAATTACAGTAGATTGTGGACAACAGAGATTGTGGAAGAGGCAACTTAAAATGCACACCATTAGTTGACAAGAGAGACTGTGGAGAGAAGTTACTTACAGTGTAAACCTTTAGTGGACCAGAAAAATTGTGGAGGATGGCAACTTAGAGTACACAGCATAACGGACCATAAAGAATGTGGGAAGAGGCTAGTTACAGTGCACACCTTTAGTGGAGCACAGAGACTGTGGAGAGAGGCAAATTACAGTACACAGCTTAATTGGACAACAAATAATGTGGAAAGAGGCAACTTAAAATGCACACCATTAGTTTACAAGAGAGAGTGTGGAGAAAAACTTTTTACCGAGCACACCTGAAGTGGACCACAGAAACTGGGAGAGAGGCCAGTTAGAGATTACAACTTTATTGGACCACATAGACTGCAGAGAGAGAGTCTTTTTACAGTGTACATCTTTAGTGCAGCAAAGAGAATGTGGAGAGAGGTTACTTAAAGTGCACACCATTAGTTGACAAGAGAGACTGTGGAGAGAAGTTACTTACAGTCCACATCTTTAGTGGACCACAGAGACT
The DNA here is from genome assembly GCA_022702515.1 of Ilyophis sp. 1 JC-2022. Taxonomy (NCBI): domain Eukaryota; kingdom Metazoa; phylum Chordata; class Actinopteri; order Anguilliformes; family Synaphobranchidae; genus Ilyophis; species Ilyophis sp. 1 JC-2022. Next base: position 13,317 of record JAKUDI010001466.1, read on the forward strand.
GTGGAGAGAAGGTATTTACAGTGTAGACCTTTAGGGGACCAGAAAAATTGTGGAGGATGGCAACTTAGAGTACACAGCATAACGGACCACAAAGAATGTGGGAAGAGGCTAGTTACAGTGCACACCTTTAGTGGAGCACAGAGACTGTGGAGAGAAGCTAGTTACAGTGCACACCTTTAGTGGAGCACAGAGACTGTGGAGAGAAGCTAGTTACAGTGCACACCTTTAGTGGAGCACAGAGACTGTGGAGAGAAGCTATTTACAGTGTAGACCTTTAGTGGACCAGAAAAATTGTGGAGGATGGCAACTTAGAGTACACAGCATAACGGAACACAAAGAATGTGGGAAGAGGCTAGTTACAGTGCACACCTTTAGTGGAGCACAGAGACTTTGGAGAGAGGCAAATTACAGTACACAGCTTAATTGGACAACAAATAATGTGGAAAGAGGCAACTTAAAATGCACACCATTAGTTTACAAGAGAGAGTGTGGAGAAAAACTTTTTACCGAGCACACCTGAAGTGGACCACAGAAACTGGGAGAGAGGCCAGTTAGAGATTACAACTTTATTGGACCACATAGACTGCAGAGAGAGAGTCTTTTTACAGTGTACATCTTTAGTGCAGCAAAGAGAATGTGGAGAGAGGTTACTTAAAGTGCACACCATTAGTTGACAAGAGAGACTGTGGAGAGAAGTTACTTACAGTTCACATCTTTAGTGGACCACAGAGACTGTGGAGAGAAGCTATTTACAGTGTAGACCTTTAGTGGACCAGAAAAATTGTGGAGGATGGCAACTTAGAGTACACAGCATAACGGACCATAAAGAATGTGGGAAGAGGCTAGTTACAGTGCACACCTTTAGTGGAGCACAGAGACTGTGGAGAGAAGCTAGTTACAGTGCACACCTTTAGTGGAGCACAGGGACTGTGGAGAGAAACTATTTACAGTGTAGACCTTTAGTGGACCAGAAAAATTGTGGAGGATGGCAACTTAGAGTACACAGCATAACGGACCATAAAGAATGTGGGAAGAGGCTAGTTACAGTGCACACCTTTAGTGGAGCACAGAGACTGTGGAGAGAAGCTATTTACAGTGTAGACCTTTAGTGGACCAGAAAAATTGTGGAGGATGGCAACTTAGAGTACACAGCATAACGGACCACAAAGAATGTGGGAAGAGGCTAGTTACAGTGCACACCTTTAGTGGAGGACAGAGACTGTGGAGAGAAGCTATTTACAGTGTAGACCTTTAGTGGACCAGAAAAATTGTGGAGGATGGCAACTTAGAGTACACAGCATAACGGACCATAAAGAATGTGGGAAGAGGCTAGTTACAGTGCACACCTTTAAAGAGCACAGAGACTGTGGAGAGAAGCTAGTTACAGTGCACACCTTTAGTGGAGCACAGAGACTGTGGAGAGAAGCTATTTACAGTGTAGACCTTTAGTGGACCAGAAAAATTGTGGAGGATGGCAACTTAGAGTTATAAGGCTTTCGTACCATAAAGAATGTGGGAAGAGGCTAGTTACAGTGCACACCTTTAGTGGAGCACAGAGACTGTGGAGAGAAGCTATTTACAGTGTAGACCTTTAGTGGACCAGAAAAATTGTGGAGGATGGCAACTTAGAGTACACAGCATAACGGACCACAAAGAATGTGGGAAGAGACTAGTTACAGTGCACACCTTTAGTGGAGAGAGGCAAATTACAGTAGATTGTGGACAACAGAGATTGTGGAAGAGGCAACTTAAAATGCACACCATTAGTTGACAAGAGAGACTGTGGAGAGAAGTTACTTACAGTGTAAACCTTTAGTGGACCAGAAAAATTGTGGAGGATGGCAACTTAGAGTACACAGCATAACGGACCATAAAGAATGTGGGAAGAGGCTAGTTACAGTGCACACCTTTAGTGGAGCACAGAGACTGTGGAGAGAAGCTAGTTACAGTGCACACCTTTAGTGGAGCACAGAGACTGTGGAGAGAAGCTATTTACAGTGTAGACCTTTAGTGGACCAGAAAAATTGTGGAGGATGGCAACTTAGAGTACACAGCATAACGGACCATAAAGAATGTGGGAAGAGGCTAGTTACAGTGCACACCTTTAGTGGAGCACAGAGACTGTGGAGAGAAGCTATTTACAGTGTAGACCTTTAGTGGACCAGAAAAATTGTGGAGGATGGCAACTTAGAGTACACAGCATAACGGACCACAAAGAATGTGGGAAGAGACTAGTTACAGTGCACACCTTTAGTGGAGAGAGGCAAATTACAGTAGATTGTGGACAACAGAGATTGTGGAAGAGGCAACTTAAAATGCACACCATTAGTTGACAAGAGAGACTGTGGAGAGAAGTTACTTACAGTGTAAACCTTTAGTGGACCAGAAAAATTGTGGAGGATGGCAACTTAGAGTACACAGCATAACGGACCATAAAGAATGTGGGAAGAGGCTAGTTACAGTGCACACCTTTAGTGGAGCACAGAGACTGTGGAGAGAAGCTAGTTACAGTGCACACCTTTAGTGGAGCACAGAGACTGTGGAGAGAAGCTATTTACAGTGTAGACCTTTAGTGGACCAGAAAAATTGTGGAGGATGGCAACTTAGAGTACACAGCATAACGGACCATAAAGAATGTGGGAAGAGGCTAGTTACAGTGCACACCTTTAGTGGAGCACAGAGACTGTGGAGAGAAGCTATTTACAGTGTAGACCTTTAGTGGACCAGAAAAATTGTGGAGGATGGCAACTTAGAGTACACAGCATAACGGACCACAAAGAATGTGGGAAGAGACTAGTTACAGTGCACACCTTTAGTGGAGAGAGGCAAATTACAGTAGATTGTGGACAACAGAGATTGTGGAAGAGGCAACTTAAAATGCACACCATTAGTTGACAAGAGAGACTGTGGAGAGAAGTTACTTACAGTGTAAACCTTTAGTGGACCAGAAAAATTGTGGAGGATGGCAACTTAGAGTACACAGCATAACGGACCATAAAGAATGTGGGAAGAGGCTAGTTACAGTGCACACCTTTAGTGGAGCACAGAGACTGTGGAGAGAAGCTATTTACAGTGTAGACCTTTAGTGGACCAGAAAAATTGTGGAGGATGGCAACTTAGAGTACACAGCATAACGGACCACAAAGAATGTGGGAAGAGGCTAGTTACAGTGCACACCTTTAGTGGAGCACAGAGACTGTGGAGAGAAGCTATTTACAGTGTAGACCTTTAGTGGACCAGAAAAATTGTGGAGGATGGCAACTTAGAGTACACAGCATAACGGACCATAAAGAATGTGGGAAGAGGCTAGTTACAGTGCACACCTTTAGTGGAGCACAGAGACTGTGGAGAGAAGCTATTTACAGTGCACACCTTTAGTGGAGCACAGAGACTGTGGAGAGAAGCTATTTACAGTGTAGACCTTTAGTGGACCAGAAAAATTGTGGAGGATGGCAACTTAGAGTACACAGCATAACGGACCACAAAGAATGTGGGAAGAGACTAGTTACAGTGCACACCTTTAGTGGAGAGAGGCAAATTACAGTAGATTGTGGACAACAGAGATTGTGGAAGAGGCAACTTAAAATGCACACCATTAGTTGACAAGAGAGACTGTGGAGAGAAGTTACTTACAGTGTAAACCTTTAGTGGACCAGAAAAATTGTGGAGGATGGCAACTTAGAGTACACAGCATAACGGACCATAAAGAATGTGGGAAGAGGCTAGTTACAGTGCACACCTTTAGTGGAGCACAGAGACTGTGGAGAGAGGCAAATTACAGTACACAGCTTAATTGGACAACAAATAATGTGGAAAGAGGCAACTTAAAATGCACACCATTAGTTTACAAGAGAGAGTGTGGAGAAAAACTTTTTACCGAGCACACCTGAAGTGGACCACAGAAACTGGGAGAGAGGCCAGTTAGAGATTACAACTTTATTGGACCACATAGACTGCAGAGAGAGAGTCTTTTTACAGTGTACATCTTTAGTGCAGCAAAGAGAATGTGGAGAGAGGTTACTTAAAGTGCACACCATTAGTTGACAAGAGAGACTGTGGAGAGAAGTTACTTACAGTCCACATCTTTAGTGGACCACAGAGACTGTGGAGAGAAGGTATTTACAGTGTAGACCTTTAGGGGACCAGAAAAATTGTGGAGGATGGCAACTTAGAGTACACAGCATAACGGACCACAAAGAATGTGGGAAGAGACTAGTTACAGTGCACACCTTTAGTGGAGAGAGGCAAATTACAGTAGATTGTGGACAACAGAGATTGTGGAAGAGGCAACTTAAAATGCACACCATTAGTTGACAAGAGAGACTGTGGAGAGAAGTTACTTACAGTCCACATCTTTAGTGGACCACAGAGACTGTGGAGAGAAGGTATTTACAGTGTAGACCTTTAGGGGACCAGAAAAATTGTGGAGGATGGCAACTTAGAGTACACAGCATAACGGACCACAAAGAATGTGGGAAGAGGCTAGTTACAGTGCACACCTTTAGTGGAGCACAGAGACTGTGGAGAGAAGCTATTTACAGTGTAGACCTTTAGTGGACCAGAAAAATTGTGGAGGATGGCAACTTAGAGTACACAGCATAACGGAACACAAAGAATGTGGGAAGAGGCTAGTTACAGTGCACACCTTTAGTGGAGCACAGAGACTTTGGAGAGAGGCAAATTACAGTACACAGCTTAATTGGACAACAAATAATGTGGAAAGAGGCAACTTAAAATGCACACCATTAGTTTACAAGAGAGAGTGTGGAGAAAAACTTTTTACCGAGCACACCTGAAGTGGACCACAGAAACTGGGAGAGAGGCCAGTTAGAGATTACAACTTTATTGGACCACATAGACTGCAGAGAGAGAGTCTTTTTACAGTGTACATCTTTAGTGCAGCAAAGAGAATGTGGAGAGAGGTTACTTAAAGTGCACACCATTAGTTGACAAGAGAGACTGTGGAGAGAAGTTACTTACAGTTCACATCTTTAGTGGACCACAGAGACTGTGGAGAGAAGCTATTTACAGTGTAGACCTTTAGTGGACCAGAAAAATTGTGGAGGATGGCAACTTAGAGTACACAGCATAACGGACCATAAAGAATGTGGGAAGAGGCTAGTTACAGTGCACACCTTTAGTGGAGCACAGAGACTGTGGAGAGAAGCTAGTTACAGTGCACACCTTTAGTGGAGCACAGGGACTGTGGAGAGAAACTATTTACAGTGTAGACCTTTAGTGGACCAGAAAAATTGTGGAGGATGGCAACTTAGAGTACACAGCATAACGGACCATAAAGAATGTGGGAAGAGGCTAGTTACAGTGCACACCTTTAGTGGAGCACAGAGACTGTGGAGAGAAGCTATTTACAGTGTAGACCTTTAGTGGACCAGAAAAATTGTGGAGGATGGCAACTTAGAGTACACAGCATAACGGACCACAAAGAATGTGGGAAGAGACTAGTTACAGTGCACACCTTTAGTGGAGAGAGGCAAATTACAGTAGATTGTGGACAACAGAGATTGTGGAAGAGGCAACTTAAAATGCACACCATTAGTTGACAAGAGAGACTGTGGAGAGAAGTTACTTACAGTGTAAACCTTTAGTGGACCAGAAAAATTGTGGAGGATGGCAACTTAGAGTACACAGCATAACGGACCATAAAGAATGTGGGAAGAGGCTAGTTACAGTGCACACCTTTAGTGGTGGAGAGAAGTACAGTGCACACCTTTAGTGGAGCACAGAGACTGTGGAGAGAAGCTATTTACAGTGTAGACCTTTAGTGGACCAGAAAAATTGTGGAGGATGGCAACTTAGAGTACACAGCATAACGGACCACAAAGAATGTGGGAAGAGGCTAGTTACAGTGCACACCTTTAGTGGAGCACAGAGACTGTGGAGAGAAGCTATTTACAGTGTAGACCTTTAGTGGACCAGAAAAATTGTGGAGGATGGCAACTTAGAGTACACAGCATAACGGACCACAAAGAATGTGGGAAGAGGCTAGTTACAGTGCACACCTTTAGTGGAGCACAGAGACTGTGGAGAGAAGCTATTTACAGTGTAGACCTTTAGTGGACCAGAAAAATTGTGGAGGATGGCAACTTAGAGTACACAGCATAACGGACCATAAAGAATGTGGGAAGAGGCTAGTTACAGTGCACACCTTTAGTGGAGCACAGAGACTGTGGAGAGAAGCTATTTACAGTGTAGACCTTTAGTGGACCAGAAAAATTGTGGAGGATGGCAACTTAGAGTACACAGCATAACGGACCACAAAGAATGTGGGAAGAGGCTAGTTACAGTGCACACCTTTAGTGCAGCAAAGAGAATGTGGAGAGAGGTTACTTAAAGTGCACACCATTAGTTGACAAGAGAGACTGTGGAGAGACGTTACTTACAGTGCACACCTTTAGTGGACCACAGAGACTGTGGAGAGAAGCTATTTACAGTGTAGACCTTTAGTGGACCAGAAAAATTGTGGAGGATGGCAACTTAGAGTACACAGCATAACGGACCACAAAGAATGTGGGAAGAGGCTAGTTACAGTGCACACCTTTAGTGGAGCACAGAGACTGTGGAGAGAAGCTATTTACAGTGTAGACCTTTAGTGGACCAGAAAAATTGTGGAGGATGGCAACTTAGAGTACACAGCATAACGGAACCACAAAGAATGTGGGAAGAGGCTAGTTACAGTGCACACCTTTAGTGGAGCACAGAGACTTTGGAGAGAGGCAAATTACAGTACACAGCTTAATTGGACAACAAATAATGTGGAAAGAGGCAACTTAAAATGCACACCATTAGTTTACAAGAGAGAGTGTGGAGAAAAACTTTTTACCGAGCACACCTGAAGTGGACCACAGAAACTGGGAGAGAGGCCAGTTAGAGATTACAACTTTATTGGACCACATAGACTGCAGAGAGAGAGTCTTTTTACAGTGTACATCTTTAGTGCAGCAAAGAGAATGTGGAGAGAGGTTACTTAAAGTGCACACCATTAGTTGACAAGAGAGACTGTGGAGAGAAGTTACTTACAGTTCACATCTTTAGTGGACCACAGAGACTGTGGAGAGAAGCTATTTACAGTGTAGACCTTTAGTGGACCAGAAAAATTGTGGAGGATGGCAACTTAGAGTACACAGCATAACGGACCATAAAGAATGTGGGAAGAGGCTAGTTACAGTGCACACCTTTAGTGGAGCACAGAGACTGTGGAGAGAAGCTAGTTACAGTGCACACCTTTAGTGGAGCACAGGGACTGTGGAGAGAAACTATTTACAGTGTAGACCTTTAGTGGACCAGAAAAATTGTGGAGGATGGCAACTTAGAGTACACAGCATAACGGACCATAAAGAATGTGGGAAGAGGCTAGTTACAGTGCACACCTTTAGTGGAGCACAGAGACTGTGGAGAGAAGCTATTTACAGTGTAGACCTTTAGTGGACCAGAAAAATTGTGGAGGATGGCAACTTAGAGTACACAGCATAACGGACCACAAAGAATGTGGGAAGAGGCTAGTTACAGTGCACACCTTTAGTGGAGCACAGAGACTGTGGAGAGAAGCTAGTTACAGTGCACACCTTTAGTGGAGCACAGAGACTGTGGAGAGAAGCTATTTACAGTGTAGACCTTTAGTGGACCAGAAAAATTGTGGAGGATGGCAACTTAGAGTACACAGCATAACGGACCACAAAGAATGTGGGAAGAGGCTAGTTACAGTGCACACCTTTAGTGGAGAGAGGCAAATTACAGTAGATTGTGGACAACAGAGATTGTGGAAGAGGCAACTTAAAATGCACACCATTAGTTGACAAGAGAGACTGTGGAGAGAAGTTACTTACAGTGTAAACCTTTAGTGGACCAGAAAAATTGTGGAGGATGGCAACTTAGAGTACACAGCATAACGGACCATAAAGAATGTGGGAAGAGGCTAGTTACAGTGCACACCTTTAGTGGAGCACAGAGACTGTGGAGAGAAGCTATTTACAGTGTAGACCTTTAGTGGACCAGAAAAATTGTGGAGGATGGCAACTTAGAGTACACAGCATAACGGACCACAAAGAATGTGGGAAGAGGCTAGTTACAGTGCACACCTTTAGTGCAGCAAAGAGAATGTGGAGAGAGGTTACTTAAAGTGCACACCATTAGTTGACAAGAGAGACTGTGGAGAGAAGTTACTTACAGTCCACACCTTTAGTGGAGCACAGAGACTGTGGAGAGAAGCTATTTACAGTGTAGACCTTTAGTGGACCAGAAAAATTGTGGAGGATGGCAACTTAGAGTACACAGCATAACGGACCACAAAGAATGTGGGAAGAGGCTAGTTACAGTGCACACCTTTAGTGGAGCACAGAGACTGTGGAGAGAAGCTATTTACAGTGTAGACCTTTAGTGGACCAGAAAAATTGTGGAGGATGGCAACTTAGAGTACACAGCATAACGGAACACAAAGAATGTGGGAAGAGGCTAGTTACAGTGCACACCTTTAGTGGAGCACAGAGACTTTGGAGAGAGGCAAATTACAGTACACAGCTTAATTGGACAACAAATAATGTGGAAAGAGGCAACTTAAAATGCACACCATTAGTTTACAAGAGAGAGTGTGGAGAAAAACTTTTTACCGAGCACACCTGAAGTGGACCACAGAAACTGGGAGAGAGGCCAGTTAGAGATTACAACTTTATTGGACCACATAGACTGCAGAGAGAGAGTCTTTTTACAGTGTACATCTTTAGTGCAGCAAAGAGAATGTGGAGAGAGGTTACTTAAAGTGCACACCATTAGTTGACAAGAGAGACTGTGGAGAGAAGTTACTTACAGTTCACATCTTTAGTGGACCACAGAGACTGTGGAGAGAAGCTATTTACAGTGTAGACCTTTAGTGGACCAGAAAAATTGTGGAGGATGGCAACTTAGAGTACACAGCATAACGGACCATAAAGAATGTGGGAAGAGGCTAGTTACAGTGCACACCTTTAGTGGAGCACAGAGACTGTGGAGAGAAGCTAGTTACAGTGCACACCTTTAGTGGAGCACAGGGACTGTGGAGAGAAACTATTTACAGTGTAGACCTTTAGTGGACCAGAAAAATTGTGGAGGATGGCAACTTAGAGTACACAGCATAACGGACCATAAAGAATGTGGGAAGAGGCTAGTTACAGTGCACACCTTTAGTGGAGCACAGAGACTGTGGAGAGAAGCTATTTACAGTGTAGACCTTTAGTGGACCAGAAAAATTGTGGAGGATGGCAACTTAGAGTACACAGCATAACGGACCACAAAGAATGTGGGAAGAGGCTAGTTACAGTGCACACCTTTAGTGGAGCACAGAGACTGTGGAGAGAAGCTAGTTACAGTGCACACCTTTAGTGGAGCACAGAGACTGTGGAGAGAAGCTATTTACAGTGTAGACCTTTAGTGGACCAGAAAAATTGTGGAGGATGGCAACTTAGAGTACACAGCATAACGGACCACAAAGAATGTGGGAAGAGACTAGTTACAGTGCACACCTTTAGTGGAGAGAGGCAAATTACAGTAGATTGTGGACAACAGAGATTGTGGAAGAGGCAACTTAAAATGCACACCATTAGTTGACAAGAGAGACTGTGGAGAGAAGTTACTTACAGTGTAAACCTTTAGTGGACCAGAAAAATTGTGGAGGATGGCAACTTAGAGTACACAGCATAACGGACCATAAAGAATGTGGGAAGAGGCTAGTTACAGTGCACACCTTTAGTGGAGCACAGAGACTGTGGAGAGAAGCTATTTACAGTGTAGACCTTTAGTGGACCAGAAAAATTGTGGAGGATGGCAACTTAGAGTACACAGCATAACGGACCACAAAGAATGTGGGAAGAGGCTAGTTACAGTGCACACCTTTAGTGCAGCAAAGAGAATGTGGAGAGAGGTTACTTAAAGTGCACACCATTAGTTGACAAGAGAGACTGTGGAGAGAAGTTACTTACAGTCCACATCTTTAGTGGACCACAGAGACTGTGGAGAGAAGCTATTTACAGTGTAGACCTTTAGTGGACCAGAAAAATTGTGGAGGATGGCAACTTAGAGTACACAGCATAACGGACCACAAAGAATGTGGGAAGAGGCTAGTTACAGTGCACACCTTTAGTGGAGCACAGAGACTGTGGAGAGAAGCTATTTACAGTGTAGACCTTTAGTGGACCAGAAAAATTGTGGAGGATGGCAACTTAGAGTACACAGCATAACGGACCACAAAGAATGTGGGAAGAGGCTAGTTACAGTGCACACCTTTAGTGGAGCACAGAGACTTTGGAGAGAGGCAAATTACAGTACACAGCTTAATTGGACAACAAATAATGTGGAAAGAGGCAACTTAAAATGCACACCATTAGTTTACAAGAGAGAGTGTGGAGAAAAACTTTTTACCGAGCACACCTGAAGTGGACCACAGAAACTGGGAGAGAGGCCAGTTAGAGATTACAACTTTATTGGACCACATAGACTGCAGAGAGAGAGTCTTTTTACAGTGTACATCTTTAGTGCAGCAAAGAGAATGTGGAGAGAGGTTACTTAAAGTGCACACCATTAGTTGACAAGAGAGACTGTGGAGAGAAGTTACTTACAGTTCACATCTTTAGTGGACCACAGAGACTGTGGAGAGAAGCTATTTACAGTGTAGACCTTTAGTGGACCAGAAAAATTGTGGAGGATGGCAACTTAGAGTACACAGCATAACGGACCATAAAGAATGTGGGAAGAGGCTAGTTACAGTGCACACCTTTAGTGGAGCACAGAGACTGTGGAGAGAAGCTAGTTACAGTGCACACCTTTAGTGGAGCACAGGGACTGTGGAGAGAAACTATTTACAGTGTAGACCTTTAGTGGACCAGAAAAATTGTGGAGGATGGCAACTTAGAGTACACAGCATAACGGACCATAAAGAATGTGGGAAGAGGCTAGTTACAGTGCACACCTTTAGTGGAGCACAGAGACTGTGGAGAGAAGCTATTTACAGTGTAGACCTTTAGTGGACCAGAAAAATTGTGGAGGATGGCAACTTAGAGTACACAGCATAACGGACCACAAAGAATGTGGGAAGAGGCTAGTTACAGTGCACACCTTTAGTGGAGCACAGAGACTGTGGAGAGAAGCTATTTACAGTGTAGACCTTTAGTGGACCAGAAAAATTGTGGAGGATGGCAACTTAGAGTACACAGCATAACGGACCATAAAGAATGTGGGAAGAGGCTAGTTACAGTGCACACCTTTAGTGGAGCACAGAGACTGTGGAGAGAAGCTAGTTACAGTGCACACCTTTAGTGGAGCACAGAGACTGTGGAGAGAAGCTATTTACAGTGTAGACCTTTAGTGGACCAGAAAAATTGTGGAGGATGGCAACTTAGAGTACACAGCATAACGGACCACAAAGAATGTGGGAAGAGGCTAGTTACAGTGCACACCTTTAGTGGAGCACAGAGACTTTGGAGAGAGGCAAATTACAGTACACAGCTTAATTGGACAACAAATAATGTGGAAAGAGGCAACTTAAAATGCACACCATTAGTTTACAAGAGAGAGTGTGGAGAAAAACTTTTTACCGAGCACACCTGAAGTGGACCACAGAAACTGGGAGAGAGGCCAGTTAGAGATTACAACTTTATTGGACCACATAGACTGCAGAGAGAGAGTCTTTTTACAGTGTACATCTTTAGTGCAGCAAAGAGAATGTGGAGAGAGGTTACTTAAAGTGCACACCATTAGTTGACAAGAGAGACTGTGGAGAGAAGTTACTTACAGTTCACATCTTTAGTGGACCACAGAGACTGTGGAGAGAAGCTATTTACAGTGTAGACCTTTAGTGGACCAGAAAAATTGTGGAGGATGGCAACTTAGAGTACACAGCATAACGGACCATAAAGAATGTGGGAAGAGGCTAGTTACAGTGCACACCTTTAGTGGAGCACAGAGACTGTGGAGAGAAGCTAGTTACAGTGCACACCTTTAGTGGAGCACAGGGACTGTGGAGAGAAACTATTTACAGTGTAGACCTTTAGTGGACCAGAAAAATTGTGGAGGATGGCAACTTAGAGTACACAGCATAACGGACCATAAAGAATGTGGGAAGAGGCTAGTTACAGTGCACACCTTTAGTGGAGCACAGAGACTGTGGAGAGAAGCTATTTACAGTGTAGACCTTTAGTGGACCAGAAAAATTGTGGAGGATGGCAACTTAGAGTACACAGCATAACGGACCACAAAGAATGTGGGAAGAGGCTAGTTACAGTGCACACCTTTAGTGGAGCACAGAGACTGTGGAGAGAAGCTATTTACAGTGTAGACCTTTAGTGGACCAGAAAAATTGTGGAGGATGGCAACTTAGAGTACACAGCATAACGGACCATAAAGAATGTGGGAAGAGGCTAGTTACAGTGCACACCTTTAGTGGAGCACAGAGACTGTGGAGAGAAGCTAGTTACAGTGCACACCTTTAGTGGAGCACAGAGACTGTGGAGAGAAGCTATTTACAGTGTAGACCTTTAGTGGACCAGAAAAATTGTGGAGGATGGCAACTTAGAGTACACAGCATAACGGACCATAAAGAATGTGGGAAGAGGCTAGTTACAGTGCACACCTTTAGTGGAGCACAGAGACTGTGGAGAGAAGCTAGTTACAGTGCACACCTTTAGTGGAGCACAGAGACTGTGGAGAGAAGCTATTTACAGTGTAGACCTTTAGTGGACCAGAAAAATTGTGGAGGATGGCAACTTAGAGTACACAGCATAACGGACCATAAAGAATGTGGGAAGAGGCTAGTTACAGTGCACACCTTTAGTGGAGCACAGAGACTGTGGAGAGAAGCTATTTACAGTGTAGACCTTTAGTGGACCAGAAAAATTGTGGAGGATGGCAACTTAGAGTACACAGCATAACGGACCACAAAGAATGTGGGAAGAGGCTAGTTACAGTGCACACCTTTAGTGGAGGACAGAGACTGTGGAGAGAAGCTACTTACAGTGCACACCTTTAGTGGAGCACAGAGACTGTGGAGAGAAGCTATTTACAGTGTACACCTTTAGTGGACCAGAAAAATTGTGGAGGATGGCAACTTAGAGTACACAGCATAACGGACCATAAAGAATGTGGGAAGAGGCTAGTTACAGTGCACACCTTTAGTGGAGCACAGAGACTGTGGAGAGAAGCTAGTTACAGTGCACACCTTTAGTGGAGCACAGAGACTGTGGAGAGAAGCTATTTACAGTGTAGACCTTTAGTGGACCAGAAAAATTGTGGAGGATGGCAACTTAGAGTACACAGCATAACGGACCATAAAGAATGTGGGAAGAGGCTAGTTACAGTGCACACCTTTAGTGGAGCACAGAGACTGTGGAGAGAAGCTATTTACAGTGTAGACCTTTAGTGGACCAGAAAAATTGTGGAGGATGGCAACTTAGAGTACACAGCATAACGGACCACAAAGAATGTGGGAAGAGACTAGTTACAGTGCACACCTTTAGTGGAGAGAGGCAAATTACAGTAGATTGTGGACAACAGAGATTGTGGAAGAGGCAACTTAAAATGCACACCATTAGTTGACAAGAGAGACTGTGGAGAGAAGTTACTTACAGTGTAAACCTTTAGTGGACCAGAAAAATTGTGGAGGATGGCAACTTAGAGTACACAGCATAACGGACCATAAAGAATGTGGGAAGAGGCTAGTTACAGTGCACACCTTTAGTGGAGCACAGAGACTGTGGAGAGAAGCTATTTACAGTGTAGACCTTTAGTGGACCAGAAAAATTGTGGAGGATGGCAACTTAGAGTACACAGCATAACGGACCACAAAGAATGTGGGAAGAGGCTAGTTACAGTGCACACCTTTAGTGGAGCACAGAGACTGTGGAGAGAGGCAAATTACAGTACACAGCTTAATTGGACAACAAATAATGTGGAAAGAGGCAACTTAAAATGCACACCATTAGTTTACAAGAGAGAGTGTGGAGAAAAACTTTTTACCGAGCACACCTGAAGTGGACCACAGAAACTGGGAGAGAGGCCAGTTAGAGATTACAACTTTATTGGACCACATAGACTGCAGAGAGAGAGTCTTTTTACAGTGTACATCTTTAGTGCAGCAAAGAGAATGTGGAGAGAGGTTACTTAAAGTGCACACCATTAGTTGACAAGAGAGACTGTGGAGAGAAGTTACTTACAGTCCACATCTTTAGTGGACCACAGAGACTGTGGAGAGAAGGTATTTACAGTGTAGACCTTTAGGGGACCAGAAAAATTGTGGAGGATGGCAACTTAGAGTACACAGCATAACGGACCACAAAGAATGTGGGAAGAGGCTAGTTACAGTGCACACCTTTAGTGGAGCACAGAGACTGTGGAGAGAAGCTATTTACAGTGTAGACCTTTAGTGGACCAGAAAAATTGTGGAGGATGGCAACTTAGAGTACACAGCATAACGGAACACAAAGAATGTGGGAAGAGGCTAGTTACAGTGCACACCTTTAGTGGAGCACAGAGACTTTGGAGAGAGGCAAATTACAGTACACAGCTTAATTGGACAACAAATAATGTGGAAAGAGGCAACTTAAAATGCACACCATTAGTTTACAAGAGAGAGTGTGGAGAAAAACTTTTTACCGAGCACACCTGAAGTGGACCACAGAAACTGGGAGAGAGGCCAGTTAGAGATTACAACTTTATTGGACCACATAGACTGCAGAGAGAGAGTCTTTTTACAGTGTACATCTTTAGTGCAGCAAAGAGAATGTGGAGAGAGGTTACTTAAAGTGCACACCATTAGTTGACAAGAGAGACTGTGGAGAGAAGTTACTTACAGTTCACATCTTTAGTGGACCACAGAGACTGTGGAGAGAAGCTATTTACAGTGTAGACCTTTAGTGGACCAGAAAAATTGTGGAGGATGGCAACTTAGAGTACACAGCATAACGGACCATAAAGAATGTGGGAAGAGGCTAGTTACAGTGCACACCTTTAGTGGAGCACAGAGACTGTGGAGAGAAGCTAGTTACAGTGCACACCTTTAGTGGAGCACAGGGACTGTGGAGAGAAACTATTTACAGTGTAGACCTTTAGTGGACCAGAAAAATTGTGGAGGATGGCAACTTAGAGTACACAGCATAACGGACCATAAAGAATGTGGGAAGAGGCTAGTTACAGTGCACACCTTTAGTGGAGCACAGAGACTGTGGAGAGAAGCTATTTACAGTGTAGACCTTTAGTGGACCAGAAAAATTGTGGAGGATGGCAACTTAGAGTACACAGCATAACGGACCACAAAGAATGTGGGAAGAGGCTAGTTACAGTGCACACCTTTAGTGGAGCACAGAGACTGTGGAGAGAAGCTATTTACAGTGTAGACCTTTAGTGGACCAGAAAAATTGTGGAGGATGGCAACTTAGAGTACACAGCATAACGGACCATAAAGAATGTGGGAAGAGGCTAGTTACAGTGCACACCTTTAGTGGAGCACAGAGACTGTGGAGAGAAGCTAGTTACAGTGCACACCTTTAGTGGAGCACAGAGACTGTGGAGAGAAGCTATTTACAGTGTAGACCTTTAGTGGACCAGAAAAATTGTGGAGGATGGCAACTTAGAGTACACAGCATAACGGACCACAAAGAATGTGGGAAGAGGCTAGTTACAGTGCACACCTTTAGTGGAGAGAGGCAAATTACAGTAGATTGTGGACAACAGAGATTGTGGAAGAGGCAACTTAAAATGCACACCATTAGTTGACAAGAGAGACTGTGGAGAGAAGTTACTTACAGTCCACATCTTTAGTGGACCACAGAGACTGTGGAGAGAAGCTATTTACAGTGTAGACCTTTAGTGGACCAGAAAAATTGTGGAGGATGGCAACTTAGAGTACACAGCATAACGGACCACAAAGAATGTGGGAAGAGGCTAGTTACAGTGCACACCTTTAGTGGAGCACAGAGACTGTGGAGAGAAGCTATTTACAGTGTAGACCTTTAGTGGACCAGAAAAATTGTGGAGGATGGCAACTTAGAGTACACAGCATAACGGAACACAAAGAATGTGGGAAGAGGCTAGTTACAGTGCACACCTTTAGTGGAGCACAGAGACTTTGGAGAGAGGCAAATTACAGTACACAGCTTAATTGGACAACAAATAATGTGGAAAGAGGCAACTTAAAATGCACACCATTAGTTTACAAGAGAGAGTGTGGAGAAAAACTTTTTACCGAGCACACCTGAAGTGGACCACAGAAACTGGGAGAGAGGCCAGTTAGAGATTACAACTTTATTGGACCACATAGACTGCAGAGAGAGAGTCTTTTTACAGTGTACATCTTTAGTGCAGCAAAGAGAATGTGGAGAGAGGTTACTTAAAGTGCACACCATTAGTTGACAAGAGAGACTGTGGAGAGAAGTTACTTACAGTTCACATCTTTAGTGGACCACAGAGACTGTGGAGAGAAGCTATTTACAGTGTAGACCTTTAGTGGACCAGAAAAATTGTGGAGGATGGCAACTTAGAGTACACAGCATAACGGACCATAAAGAATGTGGGAAGAGGCTAGTTACAGTGCACACCTTTAGTGGAGCACAGAGACTGTGGAGAGAAGCTAGTTACAGTGCACACCTTTAGTGGAGCACAGGGACTGTGGAGAGAAACTATTTACAGTGTAGACCTTTAGTGGACCAGAAAAATTGTGGAGGATGGCAACTTAGAGTACACAGCATAACGGACCATAAAGAATGTGGGAAGAGGCTAGTTACAGTGCACACCTTTAGTGGAGCACAGAGACTGTGGAGAGAAGCTATTTACAGTGTAGACCTTTAGTGGACCAGAAAAATTGTGGAGGATGGCAACTTAGAGTACACAGCATAACGGACCACAAAGAATGTGGGAAGAGGCTAGTTACAGTGCACACCTTTAGTGGAGCACAGAGACTGTGGAGAGAAGCTATTTACAGTGTAGACCTTTAGTGGACCAGAAAAATTGTGGAGGATGGCAACTTAGAGTACACAGCATAACGGACCATAAAGAATGTGGGAAGAGGCTAGTTACAGTGCACACCTTTAGTGGAGCACAGAGACTGTGGAGAGAAGCTAGTTACAGTGCACACCTTTAGTGGAGCACAGAGACTGTGGAGAGAAGCTATTTACAGTGTAGACCTTTAGTGGACCAGAAAAATTGTGGAGGATGGCAACTTAGAGTACACAGCATAACGGACCACAAAGAATGTGGGAAGAGGCTAGTTACAGTGCACACCTTTAGTGGAGCACAGAGACTGTGGAGAGAGGCAAATTACAGTACACAGCTTAATTGGACAAC
This sequence comes from Ilyophis sp. 1 JC-2022, assembly GCA_022702515.1. Classification (NCBI taxonomy): domain Eukaryota; kingdom Metazoa; phylum Chordata; class Actinopteri; order Anguilliformes; family Synaphobranchidae; genus Ilyophis; species Ilyophis sp. 1 JC-2022. Next base: position 30,633 of record JAKUDI010001466.1, read on the forward strand.
AAATAATGTGGAAAGAGGCAACTTAAAATGCACACCATTAGTTTACAAGAGAGAGTGTGGAGAAAAACTTTTTACCGAGCACACCTGAAGTGGACCACAGAAACTGGGAGAGAGGCCAGTTAGAGATTACAACTTTATTGGACCACATAGACTGCAGAGAGAGAGTCTTTTTACAGTGTACATCTTTAGTGCAGCAAAGAGAATGTGGAGAGAGGTTACTTAAAGTGCACACCATTAGTTGACAAGAGAGACTGTGGAGAGAAGTTACTTACAGTTCACATCTTTAGTGGACCACAGAGACTGTGGAGAGAAGCTATTTACAGTGTAGACCTTTAGTGGACCAGAAAAATTGTGGAGGATGGCAACTTAGAGTACACAGCATAACGGACCATAAAGAATGTGGGAAGAGGCTAGTTACAGTGCACACCTTTAGTGGAGCACAGAGACTGTGGAGAGAAGCTATTTACAGTGTAGACCTTTAGTGGACCAGAAAAATTGTGGAGGATGGCAACTTAGAGTACACAGCATAACGGACCACAAAGAATGTGGGAAGAGGCTAGTTACAGTGCACACCTTTAGTGGAGCACAGAGACTGTGGAGAGAAGCTATTTACAGTGTAGACCTTTAGTGGACCAGAAAAATTGTGGAGGATGGCAACTTAGAGTACACAGCATAACGGACCATAAAGAATGTGGGAAGAGGCTAGTTACAGTGCACACCTTTAGTGGAGCACAGAGACTGTGGAGAGAAGCTATTTACAGTGCACACCTTTAGTGGAGCACAGAGACTGTGGAGAGAAGCTATTTACAGTGTAGACCTTTAGTGGACCAGAAAAATTGTGGAGGATGGCAACTTAGAGTACACAGCATAACGGACCACAAAGAATGTGGGAAGAGACTAGTTACAGTGCACACCTTTAGTGGAGAGAGGCAAATTACAGTAGATTGTGGACAACAGAGATTGTGGAAGAGGCAACTTAAAATGCACACCATTAGTTGACAAGAGAGACTGTGGAGAGAAGTTACTTACAGTCCACATCTTTAGTGGACCACAGAGACTGTGGAGAGAAGCTATTTACAGTGTAGACCTTTAGTGGACCAGAAAAATTGTGGAGGATGGCAACTTAGAGTACACAGCATAACGGACCACAAAGAATGTGGGAAGAGGCTAGTTACAGTGCACACCTTTAGTGGAGCACAGAGACTGTGGAGAGAAGCTATTTACAGTGTAGACCTTTAGTGGACCAGAAAAATTGTGGAGGATGGCAACTTAGAGTACACAGCATAACGGAACACAAAGAATGTGGGAAGAGGCTAGTTACAGTGCACACCTTTAGTGGAGCACAGAGACTTTGGAGAGAGGCAAATTACAGTACACAGCTTAATTGGACAACAAATAATGTGGAAAGAGGCAACTTAAAATGCACACCATTAGTTTACAAGAGAGAGTGTGGAGAAAAACTTTTTACCGAGCACACCTGAAGTGGACCACAGAAACTGGGAGAGAGGCCAGTTAGAGATTACAACTTTATTGGACCACATAGACTGCAGAGAGAGAGTCTTTTTACAGTGTACATCTTTAGTGCAGCAAAGAGAATGTGGAGAGAGGTTACTTAAAGTGCACACCATTAGTTGACAAGAGAGACTGTGGAGAGAAGTTACTTACAGTTCACATCTTTAGTGGACCACAGAGACTGTGGAGAGAAGCTATTTACAGTGTAGACCTTTAGTGGACCAGAAAAATTGTGGAGGATGGCAACTTAGAGTACACAGCATAACGGACCATAAAGAATGTGGGAAGAGGCTAGTTACAGTGCACACCTTTAGTGGAGCACAGAGACTGTGGAGAGAAGCTAGTTACAGTGCACACCTTTAGTGGAGCACAGGGACTGTGGAGAGAAACTATTTACAGTGTAGACCTTTAGTGGACCAGAAAAATTGTGGAGGATGGCAACTTAGAGTACACAGCATAACGGACCATAAAGAATGTGGGAAGAGGCTAGTTACAGTGCACACCTTTAGTGGAGCACAGAGACTGTGGAGAGAAGCTATTTACAGTGTAGACCTTTAGTGGACCAGAAAAATTGTGGAGGATGGCAACTTAGAGTACACAGCATAACGGACCACAAAGAATGTGGGAAGAGGCTAGTTACAGTGCACACCTTTAGTGGAGCACAGAGACTGTGGAGAGAAGCTATTTACAGTGTAGACCTTTAGTGGACCAGAAAAATTGTGGAGGATGGCAACTTAGAGTACACAGCATAACGGACCATAAAGAATGTGGGAAGAGGCTAGTTACAGTGCACACCTTTAGTGGAGCACAGAGACTGTGGAGAGAAGCTAGTTACAGTGCACACCTTTAGTGGAGCACAGAGACTGTGGAGAGAAGCTATTTACAGTGTAGACCTTTAGTGGACCAGAAAAATTGTGGAGGATGGCAACTTAGAGTACACAGCATAACGGACCACAAAGAATGTGGGAAGAGGCTAGTTACAGTGCACACCTTTAGTGGAGCACAGAGACTGTGGAGAGAGGCAAATTACAGTACACAGCTTAATTGGACAACAAATAATGTGGAAAGAGGCAACTTAAAATGCACACCATTAGTTTACAAGAGAGAGTGTGGAGAAAAACTTTTTACCGAGCACACCTGAAGTGGACCACAGAAACTGGGAGAGAGGCCAGTTAGAGATTACAACTTTATTGGACCACATAGACTGCAGAGAGAGAGTCTTTTTACAGTGTACATCTTTAGTGCAGCAAAGAGAATGTGGAGAGAGGTTACTTAAAGTGCACACCATTAGTTGACAAGAGAGACTGTGGAGAGAAGCTATTTACAGTGTAGACCTTTAGTGGACCAGAAAAATTGTGGAGGATGGCAACTTAGAGTACACAGCATAACGGACCACAAAGAATGTGGGAAGAGGCTAGTTACAGTGCACACCTTTAGTGGAGCACAGAGACTGTGGAGAGAAGCTATTTACAGTGTAGACCTTTAGTGGACCAGAAAAATTGTGGAGGATGGCAACTTAGAGTACACAGCATAACGGACCATAAAGAATGTGGGAAGAGGCTAGTTACAGTGCACACCTTTAGTGGAGCACAGAGACTGTGGAGAGAAGCTAGTTACAGTGCACACCTTTAGTGGAGCACAGAGACTGTGGAGAGAAGCTATTTACAGTGTAGACCTTTAGTGGACCAGAAAAATTGTGGAGGATGGCAACTTAGAGTACACAGCATAACGGACCACAAAGAATGTGGGAAGAGGCTAGTTACAGTGCACACCTTTAGTGGAGAGAGGCAAATTACAGTAGATTGTGGACAACAGAGATTGTGGAAGAGGCAACTTAAAATGCACACCATTAGTTGACAAGAGAGACTGTGGAGAGAAGTTACTTACAGTGCACACCTTTAGTGGACCACAGAGACTGTGGAGAGAAGCTATTTACAGTGTAGACCTTTAGTGGACCAGAAAAATTGTGGAGGATGGCAACTTAGAGTACACAGCATAACGGACCATAAAGAATGTGGGAAGAGGCTAGTTACAGTGCACACCTTTAGTGGAGCACAGAGACTGTGGAGAGAAGCTATTTACAGTGTAGACCTTTAGTGGACCAGAAAAATTGTGGAGGATGGCAACTTAGAGTACACAGCATAACGGACCACAAAGAATGTGGGAAGAGGCTAGTTACAGTGCACACCTTTAGTGGAGCACAGAGACTTTGGAGAGAGGCAAATTACAGTACACAGCTTAATTGGACAACAAATAATGTGGAAAGAGGCAACTTAAAATGCACACCATTAGTTTACAAGAGAGAGTGTGGAGAAAAACTTTTTACCGAGCACACCTGAAGTGGACCACAGAAACTGGGAGAGAGGCCAGTTAGAGATTACAACTTTATTGGACCACATAGACTGCAGAGAGAGAGTCTTTTTACAGTGTACATCTTTAGTGCAGCAAAGAGAATGTGGAGAGAGGTTACTTAAAGTGCACACCATTAGTTGACAAGAGAGACTGTGGAGAGAAGTTACTTACAGTTCACATCTTTAGTGGACCACAGAGACTGTGGAGAGAAGCTATTTACAGTGTAGACCTTTAGTGGACCAGAAAAATTGTGGAGGATGGCAACTTAGAGTACACAGCATAACGGACCATAAAGAATGTGGGAAGAGGCTAGTTACAGTGCACACCTTTAGTGGAGCACAGAGACTGTGGAGAGAAGCTAGTTACAGTGCACACCTTTAGTGGAGCACAGGGACTGTGGAGAGAAACTATTTACAGTGTAGACCTTTAGTGGACCAGAAAAATTGTGGAGGATGGCAACTTAGAGTACACAGCATAACGGACCATAAAGAATGTGGGAAGAGGCTAGTTACAGTGCACACCTTTAGTGGAGCACAGAGACTGTGGAGAGAAGCTATTTACAGTGTAGACCTTTAGTGGACCAGAAAAATTGTGGAGGATGGCAACTTAGAGTACACAGCATAACGGACCACAAAGAATGTGGGAAGAGGCTAGTTACAGTGCACACCTTTAGTGGAGCACAGAGACTGTGGAGAGAAGCTATTTACAGTGTAGACCTTTAGTGGACCAGAAAAATTGTGGAGGATGGCAACTTAGAGTACACAGCATAACGGACCATAAAGAATGTGGGAAGAGGCTAGTTACAGTGCACACCTTTAGTGGAGCACAGAGACTGTGGAGAGAAGCTAGTTACAGTGCACACCTTTAGTGGAGCACAGAGACTGTGGAGAGAAGCTATTTACAGTGTAGACCTTTAGTGGACCAGAAAAATTGTGGAGGATGGCAACTTAGAGTACACAGCATAACGGACCACAAAGAATGTGGGAAGAGGCTAGTTACAGTGCACACCTTTAGTGGAGCACAGAGACTGTGGAGAGAGGCAAATTACAGTACACAGCTTAATTGGACAACAAATAATGTGGAAAGAGGCAACTTAAAATGCACACCATTAGTTTACAAGAGAGAGTGTGGAGAAAAACTTTTTACCGAGCACACCTGAAGTGGACCACAGAAACTGGGAGAGAGGCCAGTTAGAGATTACAACTTTATTGGACCACATAGACTGCAGAGAGAGAGTCTTTTTACAGTGTACATCTTTAGTGCAGCAAAGAGAATGTGGAGAGAGGTTACTTAAAGTGCACACCATTAGTTGACAAGAGAGACTGTGGAGAGAAGTTACTTACAGTCCACATCTTTAGTGGACCACAGAGACTGTGGAGAGAAGCTATTTACAGTGTAGACCTTTAGTGGACCAGAAAAATTGTGGAGGATGGCAACTTAGAGTACACAGCATAACGGACCACAAAGAATGTGGGAAGAGGCTAGTTACAGTGCACACCTTTAGTGGAGCACAGAGACTGTGGAGAGAAGCTATTTACAGTGTAGACCTTTAGTGGACCAGAAAAATTGTGGAGGATGGCAACTTAGAGTACACAGCATAACGGAACACAAAGAATGTGGGAAGAGGCTAGTTACAGTGCACACCTTTAGTGGAGCACAGAGACTTTGGAGAGAGGCAAATTACAGTACACAGCTTAATTGGACAACAAATAATGTGGAAAGAGGCAACTTAAAATGCACACCATTAGTTTACAAGAGAGAGTGTGGAGAAAAACTTTTTACCGAGCACACCTGAAGTGGACCACAGAAACTGGGAGAGAGGCCAGTTAGAGATTACAACTTTATTGGACCACATAGACTGCAGAGAGAGAGTCTTTTTACAGTGTACATCTTTAGTGCAGCAAAGAGAATGTGGAGAGAGGTTACTTAAAGTGCACACCATTAGTTGACAAGAGAGACTGTGGAGAGAAGCTATTTACAGTGTAGACCTTTAGTGGACCAGAAAAATTGTGGAGGATGGCAACTTAGAGTACACAGCATAACGGACCACAAAGAATGTGGGAAGAGGCTAGTTACAGTGCACACCTTTAGTGGAGCACAGAGACTGTGGAGAGAAGCTATTTACAGTGTAGACCTTTAGTGGACCAGAAAAATTGTGGAGGATGGCAACTTAGAGTACACAGCATAACGGACCATAAAGAATGTGGGAAGAGGCTAGTTACAGTGCACACCTTTAGTGGAGCACAGAGACTGTGGAGAGAAGCTAGTTACAGTGCACACCTTTAGTGGAGCACAGAGACTGTGGAGAGAAGCTATTTACAGTGTAGACCTTTAGTGGACCAGAAAAATTGTGGAGGATGGCAACTTAGAGTACACAGCATAACGGACCACAAAGAATGTGGGAAGAGGATAGTTACAGTGCACACCTTTAGTGGAGAGAGGCAAATTACAGTAGATTGTGGACAACAGAGATTGTGGAAGAGGCAACTTAAAATGCACACCATTAGTTGACAAGAGAGACTGTGGAGAGAAGCTATTTACAGTGCACACCTTTAGTGGAGCACAGAGACTGTGGAGAGAAGCTATTTACAGTGTAGACCTTTAGTGGACCAGAAAAATTGTGGAGGATGGCAACTTAGAGTACACAGCATAACGGACCACAAAGAATGTGGGAAGAGGCTAGTTACAGTGCACACCTTTAGTGGAGCACAGAGACTGTGGAGAGAAGCTATTTACAGTGTAGACCTTTAGTGGACCAGAAAAATTGTGGAGGATGGCAACTTAGAGTACACAGCATAACGGAACACAAAGAATGTGGGAAGAGGCTAGTTACAGTGCACACCTTTAGTGGAGCACAGAGACTTTGGAGAGAGGCAAATTACAGTACACAGCTTAATTGGACAACAAATAATGTGGAAAGAGGCAACTTAAAATGCACACCATTAGTTTACAAGAGAGAGTGTGGAGAAAAACTTTTTACCGAGCACACCTGAAGTGGACCACAGAAACTGGGAGAGAGGCCAGTTAGAGATTACAACTTTATTGGACCACATAGACTGCAGAGAGAGAGTCTTTTTACAGTGTACATCTTTAGTGCAGCAAAGAGAATGTGGAGAGAGGTTACTTAAAGTGCACACCATTAGTTGACAAGAGAGACTGTGGAGAGAAGTTACTTACAGTTCACATCTTTAGTGGACCACAGAGACTGTGGAGAGAAGCTATTTACAGTGTAGACCTTTAGTGGACCAGAAAAATTGTGGAGGATGGCAACTTAGAGTACACAGCATAACGGACCATAAAGAATGTGGGAAGAGGCTAGTTACAGTGCACACCTTTAGTGGAGCACAGAGACTGTGGAGAGAAGCTAGTTACAGTGCACACCTTTAGTGGAGCACAGGGACTGTGGAGAGAAACTATTTACAGTGTAGACCTTTAGTGGACCAGAAAAATTGTGGAGGATGGCAACTTAGAGTACACAGCATAACGGACCATAAAGAATGTGGGAAGAGGCTAGTTACAGTGCACACCTTTAGTGGAGCACAGAGACTGTGGAGAGAAGCTATTTACAGTGTAGACCTTTAGTGGACCAGAAAAATTGTGGAGGATGGCAACTTAGAGTACACAGCATAACGGACCACAAAGAATGTGGGAAGAGGCTAGTTACAGTGCACACCTTTAGTGGAGGACAGAGACTGTGGAGAGAAGCTATTTACAGTGTAGACCTTTAGTGGACCAGAAAAATTGTGGAGGATGGCAACTTAGAGTACACAGCATAACGGACCATAAAGAATGTGGGAAGAGGCTAGTTACAGTGCACACCTTTAGTGGAGCACAGAGACTGTGGAGAGAAGCTAGTTACAGTGCACACCTTTAGTGGAGCACAGAGACTGTGGAGAGAAGCTATTTACAGTGTAGACCTTTAGTGGACCAGAAAAATTGTGGAGGATGGCAACTTAGAGTACACAGCATAACGGAACACAAAGAATGTGGGAAGAGGCTAGTTACAGTGCACACCTTTAGTGGAGCACAGAGACTTTGGAGAGAGGCAAATTACAGTACACAGCTTAATTGGACAACAAATAATGTGGAAAGAGGCAACTTAAAATGCACACCATTAGTTTACAAGAGAGAGTGTGGAGAAAAACTTTTTACCGAGCACACCTGAAGTGGACCACAGAAACTGGGAGAGAGGCCAGTTAGAGATTACAACTTTATTGGACCACATAGACTGCAGAGAGAGAGTCTTTTTACAGTGTACATCTTTAGTGCAGCAAAGAGAATGTGGAGAGAGGTTACTTAAAGTGCACACCATTAGTTGACAAGAGAGACTGTGGAGAGAAGTTACTTACAGTTCACATCTTTAGTGGACCACAGAGACTGTGGAGAGAAGCTATTTACAGTGTAGACCTTTAGTGGACCAGAAAAATTGTGGAGGATGGCAACTTAGAGTACACAGCATAACGGACCATAAAGAATGTGGGAAGAGGCTAGTTACAGTGCACACCTTTAGTGGAGCACAGAGACTGTGGAGAGAAGCTAGTTACAGTGCACACCTTTAGTGGAGCACAGAGACTGTGGAGAGAAGCTATTTACAGTGTAGACCTTTAGTGGACCAGAAAAATTGTGGAGGATGGCAACTTAGAGTACACAGCATAACGGACCACAAAGAATGTGGGAAGAGGCTAGTTACAGTGCACACCTTTAGTGGAGCACAGAGACTGTGGAGAGAAGCTATTTACAGTGTAGACCTTTAGTGGACCAGAAAAATTGTGGAGGATGGCAACTTAGAGTACACAGCATAACGGACCATAAAGAATGTGGGAAGAGGCTAGTTACAGTGCACACCTTTAGTGGAGCACAGAGACTGTGGAGAGAAGCTAGTTACAGTGCACACCTTTAGTGGAGCACAGAGACTGTGGAGAGAAGCTATTTACAGTGTAGACCTTTAGTGGACCAGAAAAATTGTGGAGGATGGCAACTTAGAGTACACAGCATAACGGACCACAAAGAATGTGGGAAGAGGCTAGTTACAGTGCACACCTTTAGTGGAGAGAGGCAAATTACAGTAGATTGTGGACAACAGAGATTGTGGAAGAGGCAACTTAAAATGCACACCATTAGTTGACAAGAGAGACTGTGGAGAGAAGTTACTTACAGTGTAAACCTTTAGTGGACCAGAAAAATTGTGGAGGATGGCAACTTAGAGTACACAGCATAACGGACCACAAAGAATGTGGGAAGAGGCTAGTTACAGTGCACACCTTTAGTGTGTGCACACCTTTAGTGGAGCACAGAGACTGTGGAGAGAAGCTATTTACAGTGTAGACCTTTAGTGGACCAGAAAAATTGTGGAGGATGGCAACTTAGAGTACACAGCATAACGGACCACAAAGAATGTGGGAAGAGGCTAGTTACAGTGCACACCTTTAGTGGAGCACAGAGACTGTGGAGAGAAGCTATTTACAGTGTAGACCTTTAGTGGACCAGAAAAATTGTGGAGGATGGCAACTTAGAGTACACAGCATAACGGACCATAAAGAATGTGGGAAGAGGCTAGTTACAGTGCACACCTTTAGTGGAGCACAGAGACTGTGGAGAGAAGCTATTTACAGTGTAGACCTTTAGTGGACCAGAAAAATTGTGGAGGATGGCAACTTAGAGTACACAGCATAACGGACCACAAAGAATGTGGGAAGAGACTAGTTACAGTGCACACCTTTAGTGGAGAGAGGCAAATTACAGTAGATTGTGGACAACAGAGATTGTGGAAGAGGCAACTTAAAATGCACACCATTAGTTGACAAGAGAGACTGTGGAGAGAAGTTACTTACAGTGTAAACCTTTAGTGGACCAGAAAAATTGTGGAGGATGGCAACTTAGAGTACACAGCATAACGGACCATAAAGAATGTGGGAAGAGGCTAGTTACAGTGCACACCTTTAGTGGAGCACAGAGACTGTGGAGAGAAGCTATTTACAGTGTAGACCTTTAGTGGACCAGAAAAATTGTGGAGGATGGCAACTTAGAGTACACAGCATAACGGACCACAAAGAATGTGGGAAGAGGCTAGTTACAGTGCACACCTTTAGTGGAGCACAGAGACTGTGGAGAGAAGCTATTTACAGTGTAGACCTTTAGTGGACCAGAAAAATTGTGGAGGATGGCAACTTAGAGTACACAGCATAACGGACCATAAAGAATGTGGGAAGAGGCTAGTTACAGTGCACACCTTTAGTGGAGCACAGAGACTGTGGAGAGAAGCTATTTACAGTGTAGACCTTTAGTGGACCAGAAAAATTGTGGAGGATGGCAACTTAGAGTACACAGCATAACGGACCATAAAGAATGTGGGAAGAGGCTAGTTACAGTGCACACCTTTAGTGGAGCACAGAGACTGTGGAGAGAAGCTATTTACAGTGTAGACCTTTAGTGGACCAGAAAAATTGTGGAGGATGGCAACTTAGAGTACACAGCATAACGGACCACAAAGAATGTGGGAAGAGGCTAGTTACAGTGAACATCTTTAGTGCAGCAAAGAGAATGTGGAGAGAGGTTACTTAAAGTGCACACCATTAGTTGACAAGAGAGACTGTGGAGAGATTATACTTACAGTGCACACCTTTAGTGGACCACAGAGACTGTGGAGAGAAGCTATTTACAGTGTAGACCTTTAGTGGACCAGAAAAATTGTGGAGGATGGCAACTTAGAGTACACAGCATAACGGACCACAAAGAATGTGGGAAGAGGCTAGTTACAGTGCACACCTTTAGTGGAGCACAGAGACTGTGGAGAGAAGCTATTTACAGTGTAGACCTTTAGTGGACCAGAAAAATTGTGGAGGATGGCAACTTAGAGTACACAGCATAACGGACCACAAAGAATGTGGGAAGAGGCTAGTTACAGTGCACACCTTTAGTGGAGCACAGAGACTGTGGAGAGAAGCTATTTACAGTGTAGACCTTTAGTGGACCAGAAAAATTGTGGAGGATGGCAACTTAGAGTACACAGCATAACGGACCACAAAGAATGTGGGAAGAGGCTAGTTACAGTGCACACCTTTAGTGGAGCACAGAGACTGTGGAGAGAAGCTATTTACAGTGTAGACCTTTAGTGGACCAGAAAAATTGTGGAGGATGGCAACTTAGAGTACACAGCATAACGGACCATAAAGAATGTGGGAAGAGGCTAGTTACAGTGCACACCTTTAGTGGAGCACAGAGACTGTGGAGAGAAGCTAGTTACAGTGCACACCTTTAGTGGAGCACAGAGACTGTGGAGAGAAGCTATTTACAGTGTAGACCTTTAGTGGACCAGAAAAATTGTGGAGGATGGCAACTTAGAGTACACAGCATAACGGACCACAAAGAATGTGGGAAGAGGCTAGTTACAGTGCACACCTTTAGTGGAGCACAGAGACTGTGGAGAGAAGCTATTTACAGTGTAGACCTTTAGTGGACCAGAAAAATTGTGGAGGATGGCAACTTAGAGTACACAGCATAACGGACCATAAAGAATGTGGGAAGAGGCTAGTTACAGTGCACACCTTTAGTGGAGCACAGAGACTGTGGAGAGAAGCTAGTTACAGTGCACACCTTTAGTGGAGCACAGAGACTGTGGAGAGAAGCTATTTACAGTGTAGACCTTTAGTGGACCAGAAAAATTGTGGAGGATGGCAACTTAGAGTACACAGCATAACGGAACACAAAGAATGTGGGAAGAGGCTAGTTACAGTGCACACCTTTAGTGGAGCACAGAGACTTTGGAGAGAGGCAAATTACAGTACACAGCTTAATTGGACAACAAATAATGTGGAAAGAGGCAACTTAAAATGCACACCATTAGTTTACAAGAGAGAGTGTGGAGAAAAACTTTTTACCGAGCACACCTGAAGTGGACCACAGAAACTGGGAGAGAGGCCAGTTAGAGATTACAACTTTATTGGACCACATAGACTGCAGAGAGAGAGTCTTTTTACAGTGTACATCTTTAGTGCAGCAAAGAGAATGTGGAGAGAGGTTACTTAAAGTGCACACCATTAGTTGACAAGAGAGACTGTGGAGAGAAGTTACTTACAGTTCACATCTTTAGTGGACCACAGAGACTGTGGAGAGAAGCTATTTACAGTGTAGACCTTTAGTGGACCAGAAAAATTGTGGAGGATGGCAACTTAGAGTACACAGCATAACGGACCATAAAGAATGTGGGAAGAGGCTAGTTACAGTGCACACCTTTAGTGGAGCACAGAGACTGTGGAGAGAAGCTAGTTACAGTGCACACCTTTAGTGGAGCACAGGGACTGTGGAGAGAAACTATTTACAGTGTAGACCTTTAGTGGACCAGAAAAATTGTGGAGGATGGCAACTTAGAGTACACAGCATAACGGACCATAAAGAATGTGGGAAGAGGCTAGTTACAGTGCACACCTTTAGTGGAGCACAGAGACTGTGGAGAGAAGCTATTTACAGTGTAGACCTTTAGTGGACCAGAAAAATTGTGGAGGATGGCAACTTAGAGTACACAGCATAACGGACCATAAAGAATGTGGGAAGAGGCTAGTTACAGTGCACACCTTTAGTGGAGCACAGAGACTGTGGAGAGAAGCTAGTTACAGTGCACACCTTTAGTGGAGCACAGAGACTGTGGAGAGAAGCTATTTACAGTGTAGACCTTTAGTGGACCAGAAAAATTGTGGAGGATGGCAACTTAGAGTACACAGCATAACGGACCATAAAGAATGTGGGAAGAGGCTAGTTACAGTGCACACCTTTAGTGGAGCACAGAGACTGTGGAGAGAAGCTATTTACAGTGTAGACCTTTAGTGGACCAGAAAAATTGTGGAGGATGGCAACTTAGAGTACACAGCATAACGGACCACAAAGAATGTGGGAAGAGGCTAGTTACAGTGCACACCTTTAGTGGAGAGAGGCAAATTACAGTAGATTGTGGACAACAGAGATTGTGGAAGAGGCAACTTAAAATGCACACCATTAGTTGACAAGAGAGACTGTGGAGAGAAGTTACTTACAGTGTAAACCTTTAGTGGACCAGAAAAATTGTGGAGGATGGCAACTTAGAGTACACAGCATAACGGACCATAAAGAATGTGGGAAGAGGCTAGTTACAGTGCACACCTTTAGTGGAGCACAGAGACTGTGGAGAGAAGCTAGTTACAGTGCACACCTTTAGTGGAGCACAGAGACTGTGGAGAGAAGCTATTTACAGTGTAGACCTTTAGTGGACCAGAAAAATTGTGGAGGATGGCAACTTAGAGTACACAGCATAACGGACCACAAAGAATGTGGGAAGAGACTAGTTACAGTGCACACCTTTAGTGGAGAGAGGCAAATTACAGTAGATTGTGGACAACAGAGATTGTGGAAGAGGCAACTTAAAATGCACACCATTAGTTGACAAGAGAGACTGTGGAGAGAAGTTACTTACAGTGTAAACCTTTAGTGGACCAGAAAAATTGTGGAGGATGGCAACTTAGAGTACACAGCATAACGGACCATAAAGAATGTGGGAAGAGGCTAGTTACAGTGCACACCTTTAGTGGAGCACAGAGACTGTGGAGAGAAGCTATTTACAGTGTAGACCTTTAGTGGACCAGAAAAATTGTGGAGGATGGCAACTTAGAGTACACAGCATAACGGACCACAAAGAATGTGGGAAGAGGCTAGTTACAGTGCACACCTTTAGTGGAGCACAGAGACTGTGGAGAGAAGCTATTTACAGTGTAGACCTTTAGTGGACCAGAAAAATTGTGGAGGATGGCAACTTAGAGTACACAGCATAACGGACCATAAAGAATGTGGGAAGAGGCTAGTTACAGTGCACACCTTTAGTGGAGCACAGAGACTGTGGAGAGAAGCTATTTACAGTGCACACCTTTAGTGGAGCACAGAGACTGTGGAGAGAAGCTATTTACAGTGTAGACCTTTAGTGGACCAGAAAAATTGTGGAGGATGGCAACTTAGAGTACACAGCATAACGGACCACAAAGAATGTGGGAAGAGACTAGTTACAGTGCACACCTTTAGTGGAGAGAGGCAAATTACAGTAGATTGTGGACAACAGAGATTGTGGAAGAGGCAACTTAAAATGCACACCATTAGTTGACAAGAGAGACTGTGGAGAGAAGTTACTTACAGTGTAAACCTTTAGTGGACCAGAAAAATTGTGGAGGATGGCAACTTAGAGTACACAGCATAACGGACCATAAAGAATGTGGGAAGAGGCTAGTTACAGTGCACACCTTTAGTGGAGCACAGAGACTGTGGAGAGAGGCAAATTACAGTACACAGCTTAATTGGACAACAAATAATGTGGAAAGAGGCAACTTAAAATGCACACCATTAGTTTACAAGAGAGAGTGTGGAGAAAAACTTTTTACCGAGCACACCTGAAGTGGACCACAGAAACTGGGAGAGAGGCCAGTTAGAGATTACAACTTTATTGGACCACATAGACTGCAGAGAGAGAGTCTTTTTACAGTGTACATCTTTAGTGCAGCAAAGAGAATGTGGAGAGAGGTTACTTAAAGTGCACACCATTAGTTGACAAGAGAGACTGTGGAGAGAAGCTATTTACAGTGTAGACCTTTAGTGGACCAGAAAAATTGTGGAGGATGGCAACTTAGAGTACACAGCATAACGGACCACAAAGAATGTGGGAAGAGGCTAGTTACAGTGCACACCTTTAGTGGAGCACAGAGACTGTGGAGAGAAGCTATTTACAGTGTAGACCTTTAGTGGACCAGAAAAATTGTGGAGGATGGCAACTTAGAGTACACAGCATAACGGACCATAAAGAATGTGGGAAGAGGCTAGTTACAGTGCACACCTTTAGTGGAGCACAGAGACTGTGGAGAGAAGCTAGTTACAGTGCACACCTTTAGTGGAGCACAGAGACTGTGGAGAGAAGCTATTTACAGTGTAGACCTTTAGTGGACCAGAAAAATTGTGGAGGATGGCAACTTAGAGTACACAGCATAACGGACCACAAAGAATGTGGGAAGAGACTAGTTACAGTGCACACCTTTAGTGGAGAGAGGCAAATTACAGTAGATTGTGGACAACAGAGATTGTGGAAGAGGCAACTTAAAATGCACACCATTAGTTGACAAGAGAGACTGTGGAGAGAAGTTACTTACAGTCCACATCTTTAGTGGACCACAGAGACTGTGGAGAGAAGCTATTTACAGTGTAGACCTTTAGTGGACCAGAAAAATTGTGGAGGATGGCAACTTAGAGTACACAGCATAACGGACCACAAAGAATGTGGGAAGAGGCTAGTTACAGTGCACACCTTTAGTGGAGCACAGAGACTGTGGAGAGAAGCTATTTACAGTGTAGACCTTTAGTGGACCAGAAAAATTGTGGAGGATGGCAACTTAGAGTACACAGCATAACGGACCACAAAGAATGTGGGAAGAGGCTAGTTACAGTGCACACCTTTAGTGGAGCACAGAGACTTTGGAGAGAGGCAAATTACAGTACACAGCTTAATTGGACAACAAATAATGTGGAAAGAGGCAACTTAAAATGCACACCATTAGTTTACAAGAGAGAGTGTGGAGAAAAACTTTTTACCGAGCACACCTGAAGTGGACCACAGAAACTGGGAGAGAGGCCAGTTAGAGATTACAACTTTATTGGACCACATAGACTGCAGAGAGAGAGTCTTTTTACAGTGTACATCTTTAGTGCAGCAAAGAGAATGTGGAGAGAGGTTACTTAAAGTGCACACCATTAGTTGACAAGAGAGACTGTGGAGAGAAGTTACTTACAGTTCACATCTTTAGTGGACCACAGAGACTGTGGAGAGAAGCTATTTACAGTGTAGACCTTTAGTGGACCAGAAAAATTGTGGAGGATGGCAACTTAGAGTACACAGCATAACGGACCATAAAGAATGTGGGAAGAGGCTAGTTACAGTGCACACCTTTAGTGGAGCACAGAGACTGTGGAGAGAAGCTAGTTACAGTGCACACCTTTAGTGGAGCACAGAGACTGTGGAGAGAAACTATTTACAGTGTAGACCTTTAGTGGACCAGAAAAATTGTGGAGGATGGCAACTTAGAGTACACAGCATAACGGACCATAAAGAATGTGGGAAGAGGCTAGTTACAGTGCACACCTTTAGTGGAGCACAGAGACTGTGGAGAGAAGCTATTTACAGTGTAGACCTTTAGTGGACCAGAAAAATTGTGGAGGATGGCAACTTAGAGTACACAGCATAACGGACCACAAAGAATGTGGGAAGAGGCTAGTTACAGTGCACACCTTTAGTGGAGGACAGAGACTGTGGAGAGAAGCTATTTACAGTGTAGACCTTTAGTGGACCAGAAAAATTGTGGAGGATGGCAACTTAGAGTACACAGCATAACGGACCATAAAGAATGTGGGAAGAGGCTAGTTACAGTGCACACCTTTAGTGGAGCACAGAGACTGTGGAGAGAAGCTAGTTACAGTGCACACCTTTAGTGGAGCACAGAGACTGTGGAGAGAAGCTATTTACAGTGTAGACCTTTAGTGGACCAGAAAAATTGTGGAGGATGGCAACTTAGAGTACACAGCATAACGGACCACAAAGAATGTGGGAAGAGGCTAGTTACAGTGCACACCTTTAGTGGAGCACAGAGACTTTGGAGAGAGGCAAATTACAGTACACAGCTTAATTGGACAACAAATAATGTGGAAAGAGGCAACTTAAAATGCACACCATTAGTTTACAAGAGAGAGTGTGGAGAAAAACTTTTTACCGAGCACACCTGAAGTGGACCACAGAAACTGGGAGAGAGGCCAGTTAGAGATTACAACTTTATTGGACCACATAGACTGCAGAGAGAGAGTCTTTTTACAGTGTACATCTTTAGTGCAGCAAAGAGAATGTGGAGAGAGGTTACTTAAAGTGCACACCATTAGTTGACAAGAGAGACTGTGGAGAGAAGTTACTTACAGTTCACATCTTTAGTGGACCACAGAGACTGTGGAGAGAAGCTATTTACAGTGTAGACCTTTAGTGGACCAGAAAAATTGTGGAGGATGGCAACTTAGAGTACACAGCATAACGGACCATAAAGAATGTGGGAAGAGGCTAGTTACAGTGCACACCTTTAGTGGAGCACAGAGACTGTGGAGAGAAGCTAGTTACAGTGCACACCTTTAGTGGAGCACAGAGACTGTGGAGAGAAGCTATTTACAGTGTAGACCTTTAGTGGACCAGAAAAATTGTGGAGGATGGCAACTTAGAGTACACAGCATAACGGACCACAAAGAATGTGGGAAGAGGCTAGTTACAGTGCACACCTTTAGTGGAGCACAGAGACTGTGGAGAGAAGCTATTTACAGTGTAGACCTTTAGTGGACCAGAAAAATTGTGGAGGATGGCAACTTAGAGTACACAGCATAACGGACCATAAAGAATGTGGGAAGAGGCTAGTTACAGTGCACACCTTTAGTGGAGCACAGAGACTGTGGAGAGAAGCTAGTTACAGTGCACACCTTTAGTGGAGCACAGAGACTGTGGAGAGAAGCTATTTACAGTGTAGACCTTTAGTGGACCAGAAAAATTGTGGAGGATGGCAACTTAGAGTACACAGCATAACGGACCACAAAGAATGTGGGAAGAGGCTAGTTACAGTGCACACCTTTAGTGGAGAGAGGCAAATTACAGTAGATTGTGGACAACAGAGATTGTGGAAGAGGCAACTTAAAATGCACACCATTAGTTGACAAGAGAGACTGTGGAGAGAAGTTACTTACAGTGTAAACCTTTAGTGGACCAGAAAAATTGTGGAGGATGGCAACTTAGAGTACACAGCATAACGGACCACAAAGAATGTGGGAAGAGGCTAGTTACAGTGTACATCTTTAGTGCAGCAAAGAGAATGTGGAGAGAGGTTACTTAAAGTGCACACCATTAGTTGACAAGAGAGACTGTGGAGAGAAGTTACTTACAGTCCACATCTTTAGTGGACCACAGAGACTGTGGAGAGAAGCTATTTACAGTGTAGACCTTTAGTGGACCAGAAAAATTGTGGAGGATGGCAACTTAGAGTACACAGCATAACGGACCACAAAGAATGTGGGAAGAGGCTAGTTACAGTGCACACCTTTAGTGGAGCACAGAGACTGTGGAGAGAAGCTATTTACAGTGTAGACCTTTAGTGGACCAGAAAAATTGTGGAGGATGGCAACTTAGAGTACACAGCATAACGGACCACAAAGAATGTGGGAAGAGGCTAGTTACAGTGCACACCTTTAGTGGAGCACAGAGACTGTGGAGAGAAGCTATTTACAGTGTAGACCTTTAGTGGACCAGAAAAATTGTGGAGGATGGCAACTTAGAGTACACAGCATAACGGACCACAAAGAATGTGGGAAGAGACTAGTTACAGTGCACACCTTTAGTGGAGAGAGGCAAATTACAGTAGATTGTGGACAACAGAGATTGTGGAAGAGGCAACTTAAAATGCACACCATTAGTTGACAAGAGAGACTGTGGAGAGAAGTTACTTACAGTGTAAACCTTTAGTGGACCAGAAAAATTGTGGAGGATGGCAACTTAGAGTACACAGCATAACGGACCATAAAGAATGTGGGAAGAGGCTAGTTACAGTGCACACCTTTAGTGGAGCACAGAGACTGTGGAGAGAAGCTATTTACAGTGTAGACCTTTAGTGGACCAGAAAAATTGTGGAGGATGGCAACTTAGAGTACACAGCATAACGGACCACAAAGAATGTGGGAAGAGGCTAGTTACAGTGCACACCTTTAGTGGAGCACAGAGACTGTGGAGAGAAGCTATTTACAGTGTAGACCTTTAGTGGACCAGAAAAATTGTGGAGGATGGCAACTTAGAGTACACAGCATAACGGACCACAAAGAATGTGGGAAGAGGCTAGTTACAGTGCACACCTTTAGTGGAGCACAGAGACTGTGGAGAGAAGCTATTTACAGTGTAGACCTTTAGTGGACCAGAAAAATTGTGGAGGATGGCAACTTAGAGTACACAGCATAACGGACCATAAAGAATGTGGGAAGAGGCTAGTTACAGTGCACACCTTTAGTGGAGCACAGAGACTGTGGAGAGAAGCTATTTACAGTGTAGACCTTTAGTGGACCAGAAAAATTGTGGAGGATGGCAACTTAGAGTACACAGCATAACGGACCACAAAGAATGTGGGAAGAGGCTAGTTACAGTGTACATCTTTAGTGCAGCAAAGAGAATGTGGAGAGAGGATACTTAAAGTGCACACCATTAGTTGACAAGAGAGACTGTGGAGAGAAGTTACTTACAGTGCACATCTTTAGTGGACCACAGAGACTGTGGAGAGAAGCTATTTACAGTGTAGACCTTTAGTGGACCAGAAAAATTGTGGAGGATGGCAACTTAGAGTACACAGCATAACGGACCACAAAGAATGTGGGAAGAGGCTAGTTACAGTGCACACCTTTAGTGGAGCACAGAGACTGTGGAGAGAAGCTATTTACAGTGTAGACCTTTAGTGGACCAGAAAAATTGTGGAGGATGGCAACTTAGAGTACACAGCATAACGGACCACAAAGAATGTGGGAAGAGGCTAGTTACAGTGCACACCTTTAGTGGAGCACAGAGACTGTGGAGAGAAGCTATTTACAGTGTAGACCTTTAGTGGACCAGAAAAATTGTGGAGGATGGCAACTTAGAGTACACAGCATAACGGACCACAAAGAATGTGGGAAGAGGCTAGTTACAGTGCACACCTTTAGTGGAGCACAGAGACTGTGGAGAGAAGCTATTTACAGTGTAGACCTTTAGTGGACCAGAAAAATTGTGGAGGATGGCAACTTAGAGTACACAGCATAACGGACCATAAAGAATGTGGGAAGAGGCTAGTTACAGTGCACACCTTTAGTGGAGCACAGAGACTGTGGAGAGAAGCTAGTTACAGTGCACACCTTTAGTGGAGCACAGAGACTGTGGAGAGAAGCTATTTACAGTGTAGACCTTTAGTGGACCAGAAAAATTGTGGAGGATGGCAACTTAGAGTACACAGCATAACGGACCACAAAGAATGTGGGAAGAGGCTAGTTACAGTGCACACCTTTAGTGGAGCACAGAGACTGTGGAGAGAAGCTATTTACAGTGTAGACCTTTAGTGGACCAGAAAAATTGTGGAGGATGGCAACTTAGAGTACACAGCATAACGGACCATAAAGAATGTGGGAAGAGGCTAGTTACAGTGCACACCTTTAGTGGAGCACAGAGACTGTGGAGAGAAGCTAGTTACAGTGCACACCTTTAGTGGAGCACAGAGACTGTGGAGAGAAGCTATTTACAGTGTAGACCTTTAGTGGACCAGAAAAATTGTGGAGGATGGCAACTTAGAGTACACAGCATAACGGACCACAAAGAATGTGGGAAGAGGCTAGTTACAGTGCACACCTTTAGTGGAGCACAGAGACTTTGGAGAGAGGCAAATTACAGTACACAGCTTAATTGGACAACAAATAATGTGGAAAGAGGCAACTTAAAATGCACACCATTAGTTTACAAGAGAGAGTGTGGAGAAAAACTTTTTACCGAGCACACCTGAAGTGGACCACAGAAACTGGGAGAGAGGCCAGTTAGAGATTACAACTTTATTGGACCACATAGACTGCAGAGAGAGAGTCTTTTTACAGTGTACATCTTTAGTGCAGCAAAGAGAATGTGGAGAGAGGTTACTTAAAGTGCACACCATTAGTTGACAAGAGAGACTGTGGAGAGAAGTTACTTACAGTTCACATCTTTAGTGGACCACAGAGACTGTGGAGAGAAGCTATTTACAGTGTAGACCTTTAGTGGACCAGAAAAATTGTGGAGGATGGCAACTTAGAGTACACAGCATAACGGACCATAAAGAATGTGGGAAGAGGCTAGTTACAGTGCACACCTTTAGTGGAGCACAGAGACTGTGGAGAGAAGCTAGTTACAGTGCACACCTTTAGTGGAGCACAGGGACTGTGGAGAGAAACTATTTACAGTGTAGACCTTTAGTGGACCAGAAAAATTGTGGAGGATGGCAACTTAGAGTACACAGCATAACGGACCATAAAGAATGTGGGAAGAGGCTAGTTACAGTGCACACCTTTAGTGGAGCACAGAGACTGTGGAGAGAAGCTATTTACAGTGTAGACCTTTAGTGGACCAGAAAAATTGTGGAGGATGGCAACTTAGAGTACACAGCATAACGGACCATAAAGAATGTGGGAAGAGGCTAGTTACAGTGCACACCTTTAGTGGAGCACAGAGACTGTGGAGAGAAGCTAGTTACAGTGCACACCTTTAGTGGAGCACAGAGACTGTGGAGAGAAGCTATTTACAGTGTAGACCTTTAGTGGACCAGAAAAATTGTGGAGGATGGCAACTTAGAGTACACAGCATAACGGACCATAAAGAATGTGGGAAGAGGCTAGTTACAGTGCACACCTTTAGTGGAGCACAGAGACTGTGGAGAGAAGCTATTTACAGTGTAGACCTTTAGTGGACCAGAAAAATTGTGGAGGATGGCAACTTAGAGTACACAGCATAACGGACCACAAAGAATGTGGGAAGAGGCTAGTTACAGTGCACACCTTTAGTGGAGAGAGGCAAATTACAGTAGATTGTGGACAACAGAGATTGTGGAAGAGGCAACTTAAAATGCACACCATTAGTTGACAAGAGAGACTGTGGAGAGAAGTTACTTACAGTGTAAACCTTTAGTGGACCAGAAAAATTGTGGAGGATGGCAACTTAGAGTACACAGCATAACGGACCATAAAGAATGTGGGAAGAGGCTAGTTACAGTGCACACCTTTAGTGGAGCACAGAGACTGTGGAGAGAAGCTAGTTACAGTGCACACCTTTAGTGGAGCACAGAGACTGTGGAGAGAAGCTATTTACAGTGTAGACCTTTAGTGGACCAGAAAAATTGTGGAGGATGGCAACTTAGAGTACACAGCATAACGGACCACAAAGAATGTGGGAAGAGACTAGTTACAGTGCACACCTTTAGTGGAGAGAGGCAAATTACAGTAGATTGTGGACAACAGAGATTGTGGAAGAGGCAACTTAAAATGCACACCATTAGTTGACAAGAGAGACTGTGGAGAGAAGTTACTTACAGTGTAAACCTTTAGTGGACCAGAAAAATTGTGGAGGATGGCAACTTAGAGTACACAGCATAACGGACCATAAAGAATGTGGGAAGAGGCTAGTTACAGTGCACACCTTTAGTGGAGCACAGAGACTGTGGAGAGAAGCTATTTACAGTGTAGACCTTTAGTGGACCAGAAAAATTGTGGAGGATGGCAACTTAGAGTACACAGCATAACGGACCACAAAGAATGTGGGAAGAGGCTAGTTACAGTGCACACCTTTAGTGGAGCACAGAGACTGTGGAGAGAAGCTATTTACAGTGTAGACCTTTAGTGGACCAGAAAAATTGTGGAGGATGGCAACTTAGAGTACACAGCATAACGGACCATAAAGAATGTGGGAAGAGGCTAGTTACAGTGCACACCTTTAGTGGAGCACAGAGACTGTGGAGAGAAGCTATTTACAGTGCACACCTTTAGTGGAGCACAGAGACTGTGGAGAGAAGCTATTTACAGTGTAGACCTTTAGTGGACCAGAAAAATTGTGGAGGATGGCAACTTAGAGTACACAGCATAACGGACCACAAAGAATGTGGGAAGAGACTAGTTACAGTGCACACCTTTAGTGGAGAGAGGCAAATTACAGTAGATTGTGGACAACAGAGATTGTGGAAGAGGCAACTTAAAATGCACACCATTAGTTGACAAGAGAGACTGTGGAGAGAAGTTACTTACAGTGTAAACCTTTAGTGGACCAGAAAAATTGTGGAGGATGGCAACTTAGAGTACACAGCATAACGGACCATAAAGAATGTGGGAAGAGGCTAGTTACAGTGCACACCTTTAGTGGAGCACAGAGACTGTGGAGAGAGGCAAATTACAGTACACAGCTTAATTGGACAACAAATAATGTGGAAAGAGGCAACTTAAAATGCACACCATTAGTTTACAAGAGAGAGTGTGGAGAAAAACTTTTTACCGAGCACACCTGAAGTGGACCACAGAAACTGGGAGAGAGGCCAGTTAGAGATTACAACTTTATTGGACCACATAGACTGCAGAGAGAGAGTCTTTTTACAGTGTACATCTTTAGTGCAGCAAAGAGAATGTGGAGAGAGGTTACTTAAAGTGCACACCATTAGTTGACAAGAGAGACTGTGGAGAGAAGTTACTTACAGTCCACATCTTTAGTGGACCACAGAGACTGTGGAGAGAAGGTATTTACAGTGTAGACCTTTAGGGGACCAGAAAAATTGTGGAGGATGGCAACTTAGAGTACACAGCATAACGGACCACAAAGAATGTGGGAAGAGGCTAGTTACAGTGCACACCTTTAGTGGAGCACAGAGACTGTGGAGAGAAGCTATTTACAGTGTAGACCTTTAGTGGACCAGAAAAATTGTGGAGGATGGCAACTTAGAGTACACAGCATAACGGAACACAAAGAATGTGGGAAGAGGCTAGTTACAGTGCACACCTTTAGTGGAGCACAGAGACTTTGGAGAGAGGCAAATTACAGTACACAGCTTAATTGGACAACAAATAATGTGGAAAGAGGCAACTTAAAATGCACACCATTAGTTTACAAGAGAGAGTGTGGAGAAAAACTTTTTACCGAGCACACCTGAAGTGGACCACAGAAACTGGGAGAGAGGCCAGTTAGAGATTACAACTTTATTGGACCACATAGACTGCAGAGAGAGAGTCTTTTTACAGTGTACATCTTTAGTGCAGCAAAGAGAATGTGGAGAGAGGTTACTTAAAGTGCACACCATTAGTTGACAAGAGAGACTGTGGAGAGAAGTTACTTACAGTTCACATCTTTAGTGGACCACAGAGACTGTGGAGAGAAGCTATTTACAGTGTAGACCTTTAGTGGACCAGAAAAATTGTGGAGGATGGCAACTTAGAGTACACAGCATAACGGACCATAAAGAATGTGGGAAGAGGCTAGTTACAGTGCACACCTTTAGTGGAGCACAGAGACTGTGGAGAGAAGCTATTTACAGTGTAGACCTTTAGTGGACCAGAAAAATTGTGGAGGATGGCAACTTAGAGTACACAGCATAACGGACCATAAAGAATGTGGGAAGAGGCTAGTTACAGTGCACACCTTTAGTGGAGCACAGAGACTGTGGAGAGAAGCTATTTACAGTGTAGACCTTTAGTGGACCAGAAAAATTGTGGAGGATGGCAACTTAGAGTACACAGCATAACGGACCACAAAGAATGTGGGAAGAGACTAGTTACAGTGCACACCTTTAGTGGAGAGAGGCAAATTACAGTAGATTGTGGACAACAGAGATTGTGGAAGAGGCAACTTAAAATGCACACCATTAGTTGACAAGAGAGACTGTGGAGAGAAGTTACTTACAGTGTAAACCTTTAGTGGACCAGAAAAATTGTGGAGGATGGCAACTTAGAGTACACAGCATAACGGACCATAAAGAATGTGGGAAGAGGCTAGTTACAGTGCACACCTTTAGTGGAGCACAGAGACTGTGGAGAGAAGCTATTTACAGTGTAGACCTTTAGTGGACCAGAAAAATTGTGGAGGATGGCAACTTAGAGTACACAGCATAACGGACCATAAAGAATGTGGGAAGAGGCTAGTTACAGTGCACACCTTTAGTGGAGCACAGAGACTGTGGAGAGAAGCTAGTTACAGTGCACACCTTTAGTGGAGCACAGAGACTGTGGAGAGAAGCTATTTACAGTGTAGACCTTTAGTGGACCAGAAAAATTGTGGAGGATGGCAACTTAGAGTACACAGCATAACGGACCATAAAGAATGTGGGAAGAGGCTAGTTACAGTGCACACCTTTAGTGGAGCACAGAGACTGTGGAGAGAAGCTATTTACAGTGTAGACCTTTAGTGGACCAGAAAAATTGTGGAGGATGGCAACTTAGAGTACACAGCATAACGGACCATAAAGAATGTGGGAAGAGGCTAGTTACAGTGCACACCTTTAGTGGAGCACAGAGACTGTGGAGAGAAGCTAGTTACAGTGCACACCTTTAGTGGAGCACAGAGACTGTGGAGAGAAGCTATTTACAGTGTAGACCTTTAGTGGACCAGAAAAATTGTGGAGGATGGCAACTTAGAGTACACAGCATAACGGACCATAAAGAATGTGGGAAGAGGCTAGTTACAGTGCACACCTTTAGTGGAGCACAGAGACTGTGGAGAGAAGCTATTTACAGTGTAGACCTTTAGTGGACCAGAAAAATTGTGGAGGATGGCAACTTAGAGTACACAGCATAACGGACCACAAAGAATGTGGGAAGAGACTAGTTACAGTGCACACCTTTAGTGGAGAGAGGCAAATTACAGTAGATTGTGGACAACAGAGATTGTGGAAGAGGCAACTTAAAATGCACACCATTAGTTGACAAGAGAGACTGTGGAGAGAAGTTACTTACAGTGTAAACCTTTAGTGGACCAGAAAAATTGTGGAGGATGGCAACTTAGAGTACACAGCATAACGGACCATAAAGAATGTGGGAAGAGGCTAGTTACAGTGCACACCTTTAGTGGAGCACAGAGACTGTGGAGAGAAGCTATTTACAGTGTAGACCTTTAGTGGACCAGAAAAATTGTGGAGGATGGCAACTTAGAGTACACAGCATAACGGACCATAAAGAATGTGGGAAGAGGCTAGTTACAGTGCACACCTTTAGTGGAGCACAGAGACTGTGGAGAGAAGCTAGTTACAGTGCACACCTTTAGTGGAGCACAGAGACTGTGGAGAGAAGCTATTTACAGTGTAGACCTTTAGTGGACCAGAAAAATTGTGGAGGATGGCAACTTAGAGTACACAGCATAACGGACCATAAAGAATGTGGGAAGAGGCTAGTTACAGTGCACACCTTTAGTGGAGCACAGAGACTGTGGAGAGAAGCTATTTACAGTGTAGACCTTTAGTGGACCAGAAAAATTGTGGAGGATGGCAACTTAGAGTACACAGCATAACGGACCACAAAGAATGTGGGAAGAGACTAGTTACAGTGCACACCTTTAGTGGAGAGAGGCAAATTACAGTAGATTGTGGACAACAGAGATTGTGGAAGAGGCAACTTAAAATGCACACCATTAGTTGACAAGAGAGACTGTGGAGAGAAGTTACTTACAGTGTAAACCTTTAGTGGACCAGAAAAATTGTGGAGGATGGCAACTTAGAGTACACAGCATAACGGACCATAAAGAATGTGGGAAGAGGCTAGTTACAGTGCACACCTTTAGTGGAGCACAGAGACTGTGGAGAGAAGCTATTTACAGTGTAGACCTTTAGTGGACCAGAAAAATTGTGGAGGATGGCAACTTAGAGTACACAGCATAACGGACCACAAAGAATGTGGGAAGAGGCTAGTTACAGTGCACACCTTTAGTGGAGGACAGAGACTGTGGAGAGAAGCTATTTACAGTGTAGACCTTTAGTGGACCAGAAAAATTGTGGAGGATGGCAACTTAGAGTACACAGCATAACGGACCATAAAGAATGTGGGAAGAGGCTAGTTACAGTGCACACCTTTAGTGGAGCACAGAGACTGTGGAGAGAAGCTAGTTACAGTGCACACCTTTAGTGGAGCACAGAGACTGTGGAGAGAAGCTATTTACAGTGTAGACCTTTAGTGGACCAGAAAAATTGTGGAGGATGGCAACTTAGAGTACACAGCATAACGGACCATAAAGAATGTGGGAAGAGGCTAGTTACAGTGCACACCTTTAGTGGAGCACAGAGACTGTGGAGAGAAGCTATTTACAGTGTAGACCTTTAGTGGACCAGAAAAATTGTGGAGGATGGCAACTTAGAGTACACAGCATAACGGACCACAAAGAATGTGGGAAGAGACTAGTTACAGTGCACACCTTTAGTGGAGAGAGGCAAATTACAGTAGATTGTGGACAACAGAGATTGTGGAAGAGGCAACTTAAAATGCACACCATTAGTTGACAAGAGAGACTGTGGAGAGAAGTTACTTACAGTGTAAACCTTTAGTGGACCAGAAAAATTGTGGAGGATGGCAACTTAGAGTACACAGCATAACGGACCATAAAGAATGTGGGAAGAGGCTAGTTACAGTGCACACCTTTAGTGGAGCACAGAGACTGTGGAGAGAGGCAAATTACAGTACACAGCTTAATTGGACAACAAATAATGTGGAAAGAGGCAACTTAAAATGCACACCATTAGTTTACAAGAGAGAGTGTGGAGAAAAACTTTTTACCGAGCACACCTGAAGTGGACCACAGAAACTGGGAGAGAGGCCAGTTAGAGATTACAACTTTATTGGACCACATAGACTGCAGAGAGAGAGTCTTTTTACAGTGTACATCTTTAGTGCAGCAAAGAGAATGTGGAGAGAGGTTACTTAAAGTGCACACCATTAGTTGACAAGAGAGACTGTGGAGAGAAGTTACTTACAGTCCACATCTTTAGTGGACCACAGAGACTGTGGAGAGAAGGTATTTACAGTGTAGACCTTTAGGGGACCAGAAAAATTGTGGAGGATGGCAACTTAGAGTACACAGCATAACGGACCACAAAGAATGTGGGAAGAGGCTAGTTACAGTGCACACCTTTAGTGGAGCACAGAGACTGTGGAGAGAAGCTAGTTACAGTGCACACCTTTAGTGGAGCACAGAGACTGTGGAGAGAAGCTATTTACAGTGTAGACCTTTAGTGGACCAGAAAAATTGTGGAGGATGGCAACTTAGAGTACACAGCATAACGGAACACAAAGAATGTGGGAAGAGGCTAGTTACAGTGCACACCTTTAGTGGAGCACAGAGACTTTGGAGAGAGGCAAATTACAGTACACAGCTTAATTGGACAACAAATAATGTGGAAAGAGGCAACTTAAAATGCACACCATTAGTTTACAAGAGAGAGTGTGGAGAAAAACTTTTTACCGAGCACACCTGAAGTGGACCACAGAAACTGGGAGAGAGGCCAGTTAGAGATTACAACTTTATTGGACCACATAGACTGCAGAGAGAGAGTCTTTTTACAGTGTACATCTTTAGTGCAGCAAAGAGAATGTGGAGAGAGGTTACTTAAAGTGCACACCATTAGTTGACAAGAGAGACTGTGGAGAGAAGTTACTTACAGTTCACATCTTTAGTGGACCACAGAGACTGTGGAG
>JAKUDI010001467.1:0-41559 GCA_022702515.1 Ilyophis sp. 1 JC-2022
GATAGTCTTTTTACAGTGTACATCTTTAGTGGAGCAAAGAGATTGTGGAGAGATGGCAACTTAGAGTACACAGCATAACGGACCACAAAGAATGTAGGAAGAGGCTAGTTACAGTGCACACCTTTAGTGGA
The DNA here is from genome assembly GCA_022702515.1 of Ilyophis sp. 1 JC-2022. Lineage (NCBI taxonomy): Eukaryota > Metazoa > Chordata > Actinopteri > Anguilliformes > Synaphobranchidae > Ilyophis > Ilyophis sp. 1 JC-2022. Next base: position 132 of record JAKUDI010001467.1, read on the forward strand.
GCACAGAGACTTTGGAGAGAGGCAAATTACAGTACCAGATTGTGGACAACAGAGATTGTGGAAAGAGGCAACTTAAAATGCACACCATTAGTTTACAAGAGAGAGTGTGGAGAAAAACTTTTTACCGAGCACACCTGAAGTGGACCACAGAAACTAGGAGAGAGGCCAGTTAGAGATTACAACTTTAGTGGACGACATAGACTGCGGAGAGAGTCTTTTTACAGTGTACATCTTTAGTGCAGCAAAGAGAATGTGGAGAGAGGCAACTTAAAATGCACACCATTAGTTGACAAGCGAGGACTGTCGGAGAAGTAGTTACTTACGTTACATTTCTTTAGTGGATCACAGAGACTGTGGAGAGACGTATTTACAGTGTTAGACCTTTAGTGACCTGAAAAATTGTGGAGGATGGCAACTAGATACAGTAGCTAACGGACCACAAAGAATGTGGGAAGAGGCTAGTTACAGTGCACACCTTTAGTGGAGCACAGAGACTTTGGAGAGAGGCAAATTACAGTACACAGCTTATTGTGGACAACAGAGATTGTGGAAAGAGGCAACTTAAAATGCACACCATTAGTTTACAAGAGAGAGTGTGGAGAAAAACTTTTTACCGAGCACACCTGAAGTGGACCACAGAAACTAGGAGAGAGGCCAGTTAGAGATTACAACTTTAGTGGACGACATAGACTGCGGAGAGAGTCTTTTTACAGTGCACATCTTTAGTGCAGCAAAGAGAATGTGGAGAGAGGTTACTTAAAGTTCACACCATTAGTTGACAAGAGAGACTGTGGAGAGAAGTTACTTACGGTCCACATCTTTAGTGGACCACAGAGACTGTGGAGAGAAGCTATTTACAGTGTAAACCTTTAGTGGACCAGAAAAATTGTGGAGGATGGCAACTTAGAGTACACAGCATAACGGACCACAAAGAATGTGGGAAGAGGCTTGTTACAGTGCACACCTTTAGTGGAGCACAGAGACTTTGGAGAGAGGCAAATTACAGTAGATTGTGGACAACAGAGATTGTGGAAAGAGGCAACTTAAAATGCACACCATTAGTTTACAAGAGAGAGTGTGGAGAAAAACTTTTTACCGAGCACACCTGAAGTGGACCACAGAAACTGGGAGAGAGGCCAGTTAGAGATTACAACTTTAGTGGACGACATAGACTGCGGAGAGAGTCTTTTTACAGTGCACATCTTTAGTGCAGCAAAGAGAATGTGGAGAGAGGTTACTTAAAGTTCACACCATTAGTTGACAAGAGAGACTGTGGAGAGAAGTTACTTACGGTCCACATCTTTAGTGGACCACAGAGACTGTGGAGAGAAGCTATTTACAGTGTAAACCTTTAGTGGACCAGAAAAATTGTGGAGGATGGCAACTTAGAGTACACAGCATAACGGACCACAAAGAATGTGGGAAGAGGCTTGTTACAGTGCACACCTTTAGTGGAGCACAGAGACTTTGGAGAGAGGCAAATTACAGTACACAGCTTAATTGGACAACAGAGAATGTGGAAAGAGGCTACTTAAAATGCACACCATTAGTTTACAAGAGAGAGTGTGGAGAAAAACTTTTTACCGAGCACACCTGAAGTGGACCACAGAAACTAGGAGAGAGGCCAGTTAGAGATTACAACTTTATTGGACCACATAGACTGCAGAGAGAGAGTCTTTTTACAGTGTACATCTTTAGTGCAGCAAAGAGAATGTGGAGAGAGGTTACTTAAAGTGCACACCATTAGTTGACAAGAGAGACTGTGGAGAGAAGTTACTTACAGTCCACATCTTTAGTGGACCACAGAGACTGTGGAGAGAAGCTATTTACAGTGTAGACCTTTAGTGGACCAGAAAAATTGTGGAGGATGGCAACTTAGAGTACATAGCATAACGGACCACAAAGAATGTGGGAAGAGGCTAGTTACAGTGTACACCTTTAGTGGAGCACAGAGACTTTGGAGAGAGGCAAATTACAGTAGATTGTGGACAACAGAGATTGTGGAAAGAGGCAACTTAAAATGCACACCATTAGTTTACAAGAGAGAGTGTGGAGAAAAACTTTTTACAAAGCACACCTGAAGTGGACCACAGAAACTGGGAGAGAGGCCAATTAGAGATTACAACTTTAGTGGACGACATAGAGTGCGGAGAGAGACTTTTTTCAGTGCACATCTTCAGTGCAGAAAAGAGAATGTGGAGAGAGGTTACTTATAGTTCACACCATTAGTTTACAAGAGAGAGTGTGGAGAAAAACTTTTTACCAAGCACCTGAAGTGGACCACAGAAACTGGGAGAGAGGCCAGCTAGAGATTACAACTTTAGTGGACCAGAAAAATTGTGGAGGATGGCAACTTAGAGTACACAGCATAACGGACCACAAAGAATGTGGGAAGAGGCTAGTTACAGTGCACACCTTTAGTGGAGCACAGAGACTTTGGAGAGAGGCAAATTACAGTACACAGCTTAATTGGACAACAAAGAATGTGGAAAGAGGCAACTTAAAATGCACACCATTAGTTTATAAGAGAGAGTGTGGAGAAAAACTTTTTACCGAGCACACCTGAAGTGGACCACAGAAACTGGGAGAGAGGCCAGTTAGAGATTACAACTTTAGTGGACGACATAGACTGCGGAGAGAGTCTTTTTACAGTGCACATCTTTAGTGCAGCAAAGAGAATGTGGAGAGAGGTTACTTAAAGTTCACACCATTAGTTGACAAGAGAGACTGTGGAGAAAAGTTACTTACGGTCCACATCTTTAGTGGATCACAGAGACTGTGGAGAGAAGCTATTTACAGTGTAGACCTTTAGTGGACCAGAAAAATTGTGGAGGATGGCAACTTAGAGTACACAGCATAACGGACCACAAAGAATGTGGGAAGAGGCTAGTTACAGTGCACACCTTTAGTGGAGCACAGAGACTTTAGAGAGAGGCAAATTACAGTACACAGCTTAATTGCACAACAGAGATTGTGGAAAGAGGCACCTTAAAATGCACACCATTAGTTTACAAGAGAGAGTGTGGAGAAAAACTTTTTACCGAGCACACCTGAAGTGGACCACAGAAACTAGGAGACAGGCCAGTTAGAGATTACAACTTTATTGGACCACATAGACTGCAGAGAGAGAGTCTTTTTACAGTGTACATCTTTAGTGCAGCAAAGAGAATGTGGAGAGAGGTTACTTAAAGTGCACACCATTAGTTGACAAGATAGACTGTGGAGAGAAGTTACTTACAGTCCACATCTTTAGTGGACCACAGAGACTGTGGAGAGAAGCTATTTACAGTGTAGACCTTTAGTGGACCAGAAAAATTGTGGAGGATGGCAACTTAGAGTACACAGCATAACGGACCACAAAGAATGTGGGAAGAGGCTAGTTACAGTGCACACCTTTAGTGGAGCACAGAGACTGGGAGAGAAGCTATTTACAGTGTAGACCTTTAGTGGACCAGAAAAATTGTGGAGGATGGCAACTTAGAGTACACAGCATAACGGAACACAAAGAATGTAGGAAGAGGCTAGTTACAGTACACACCTTTAGTGGAGCACAGAGACTTTGGAGAGAGGCAAATTACAGTAGATTGTGGACAACAGAGATTGTGGAAAGAGGCAACTTAAAATGCACACCATTAGTTTACAAGAGAGAGTGTGGAGAAAAACTTTTTACCGAGCACACCTGAAGTGGACCACAGAAACTGGGAGAGAGGCCAGTTAGAGATTACAACTTTAGTGGACGACATAGACTGCGGAGAGAGTCTTTTTACAGTGCACATCTTTAGTGCAGCAAAGAGAATGTGGAGAGAGGTTACTTAAAGTTCACACCATTAGTTGACAAGAGAGACTGTGGAGAAAAGTTACTTACGGTCCACATCTTTAGTGGATCACAGAGACTGTGGAGAGAAGCTATTTACAGTGTAGACCTTTAGTGGACCAGAAAAATTGTGGAGGATGGCAACTTAGAGTACACAGCATAACGGACCACAAAGAATGTGGGAAGAGGCTAGTTACAGTGCACACCTTTAGTGGAGCACAGAGACTTTAGAGAGAGGCAAATTACAGTACACAGCTTAATTGCACAACAGAGATTGTGGAAAGAGGCACCTTAAAATGCACACCATTAGTTTACAAGAGAGAGTGTGGAGAAAAACTTTTTACCGAGCACACCTGAAGTGGACCACAGAAACTAGGAGACAGGCCAGTTAGAGATTACAACTTTATTGGACCACATAGACTGCAGAGAGAGAGTCTTTTTACAGTGTACATCTTTAGTGCAGCAAAGAGAATGTGGAGAGAGGTTACTTAAAGTGCACACCATTAGTTGACAAGATAGACTGTGGAGAGAAGTTACTTACAGTCCACATCTTTAGTGGACCACAGAGACTGTGGAGAGAAGCTATTTACAGTGTAGACCTTTAGTGGACCAGAAAAATTGTGGAGGATGGCAACTTAGAGTACACAGCATAACGGACCACAAAGAATGTGGGAAGAGGCTAGTTACAGTGCACACCTTTAGTACCTTTAGTGGAGCACAGAGACTTTGGAGAGAGGCAAATTACAGTAGATTGTGGACAACAGAGATTGTGGAAAGAGGCAACTTAAAATGCACACCATTAGTTTACAAGAGAGAGTGTGGAGAAAAACTTTTTACCGAGCACACCTGAAGTGGACCACAGAAACTGGGAGAGAGGCCAGTTAGAGATTACAACTTTAGTGGACGACATAGACTGCGGAGAGAGTCTTTTTACAGTGCACATCTTTAGTGCAGCAAAGAGAATGTGGAGAGAGGTTACTTAAAGTTCACACCATTAGTTGACAAGAGAGACTGTGGAGAGAAGTTACTTACAGTCCACATCTTTAGTGGACCACAGAGACTGTGGAGAGAAGCTATTTACAGTGTAGACCTTTAGTGGACCAGAAAAATTGTGGAGGATGGCAACTTAGAGTACACAGCATAACGGACCACAAAGAATGTGGGAAGAGGCTAGTTACAGTGCACACCTTTAGTGGAGCACAGAGACTTTACAGAGAGGCAAATTACAGTACACAGCTTAATTGCACAACAGAGATTGTGGAAAGAGGCACCTTAAAATGCACACCATTAGTTTACAAGAGAGAGTGTGGAGAAAAACTTTTTACCGAGCACACCTGAAGTGGACCACAGAAACTAGGAGACAGGCCAGTTAGAGATTACAACTTTATTGGACCACATAGACTGCAGAGAGAGAGTCTTTTTACAGTGTACATCTTTAGTGCAGCAAAGAGAATGTGGAGAGAGGTTACTTAAAGTGCACACCATTAGTTGACAAGATAGACTGTGGAGAGAAGTTACTTACAGTCCACATCTTTAGTGGACCACAGAGACTGTGGAGAGAAGCTATTTACAGTGTAGACCTTTAGTGGACCAGAAAAATTGTGGAGGATGGCAACTTAGAGTACACAGCATAACGGACCACAAAGAATGTGGGAAGAGGCTAGTTACAGTGCACACCTTTAGTGGAGCACAGAGACTGTGGAGAGAAGCTATTTACAGTGTAGACCTTTAGTGGACCAGAAAAATTGTGGAGGATGGCAACTTAGAGTACACAGCATAACGGAACACAAAGAATGTAGGAAGAGGCTAGTTACAGTACACACCTTTAGTGGAGCACAGAGACTTTGGAGAGAGGCAAATTACAGTAGATTGTGGACAACAGAGATTGTGGAAAGAGGCAACTTAAAATGCACACCATTAGTTTACAAGAGAGAGTGTGGAGAAAAACTTTTTACCGAGCACACCTGAAGTGGACCACAGAAACTGGGAGAGAGGCCAGTTAGAGATTACAACTTTAGTGGACGACATAGACTGCGGAGAGAGTCTTTTTACAGTGCACATCTTTAGTGCAGCAAAGAGAATGTGGAGAGAGGTTACTTAAAGTTCACACCATTAGTTGACAAGAGAGACTGTGGAGAAAAGTTACTTACGGTCCACATCTTTAGTGGATCACAGAGACTGTGGAGAGAAGCTATTTACAGTGTAGACCTTTAGTGGACCAGAAAAATTGTGGAGGATGGCAACTTAGAGTACACAGCATAACGGACCACAAAGAATGTGGGAAGAGGCTAGTTACAGTGCACACCTTTAGTGGAGCACAGAGACTTTAGAGAGAGGCAAATTACAGTACACAGCGTAACCCCTTAGTGCAGATGGCATATTTGGTAAATCATGGGGGTACTCTGTTTAAGGCTTTATAACTCCAGGTGTGAGCATCACATAAACTTGGTAAATGGCTTAAATGAAACAAAACCGGTGTACCATTTTTTGTACAAACTTAGATTTGTTTATTTTCATAATTTAAGGTCAAAATAAAGTGCCGGAAATGCAAGCAAAACTTTGCAAAAAATTCTAAAACATATATATTTCTTCTAAATACTGAGAGCTACATAAGTGAAACAGGTAAAACTACACATTTCCTGGATCATAAACTCCTTGTCCACAAGCATTCAATAATCGCAGGGTGATATACAGAACTACTAAAGCTCTATGACACAAAATATAAGCAGTGTAGCCAGGTGTACCCAGGGTCTCCAAACCTATCCAAATTGGCTAAAATGTGAATAGCTGTAAATCTTAAACTAATCATACATTGCAGTGCAAATCAACCGTTTTGACTAATTTAACTCACCTTTTTATCATTTTCATGTGGGAATTATTTTGGATCAGTACAGGGGGGTGGATATCTAGGTGTCCAATAACCTACCCAAAACCTCTCCAACAAATTATTAAAAAGCCTTTTGTCCTTTATAAAGCATATACATTATCCCTTACGATAACTTAATGGATGAAAACATTGATATTGCACAGTTTCAGTTCAGTGTTTGATGCCTAGTGTGCCATTTTTTCACCATTATCCTTCATATACTGCTTCATCCTGTGCCGTGCCTTCATGGCCAACATGCACTCATCAATGGCACGTTCTTCAGTATGCTCCAAGGATCTGGTCCTGCAGTGGCTTCACTCTGAACAGAGGGCACTGCTGGAGTGGCAGAGGTGGAGGGTCAAGCATGTTATAGGAACAAATTACATAATGCAGAAGCATTATAACACTGTGGTACACACAGCTAAATATGAATTCATTCACTCTTGTACTTCAGTAAACACTTTATTCTGTATGCTACATTATGTTATTTTTTGTTGCGTGCTCTAGGATGGCATTACTCTGTAGTGTGTTTCACAACTGTTGCTTTTTTATTTTATTTATTTTACATTCATCTTGCACACATCTGGACAGTAAATTTGAATACATATTTTCCATTCCCTAAGTGAAAAGCATCACCCATGGAGATACTAATACCCCATAGAGTACATTATGCACAAAGAAATTACAATACAATAAAATAATATCGGAAAACACTACCAATGTTCTAGCTTCACGGCAAATCGAGGCATAAAAAATAACGTACGACTGAGCAACCAAACAGAACAGCGCTAAAATACTCCATTTCATTGTGAATGCTATGAATTCTAACAAAGCAGGCCACCACGAGCCACTACGCGAACGGCACGAACACATGGCATCAATGCATTACATTACATTAGTTATTTGGCAGACGCGTTTATCCAAAGCGACGTACAATAAGTGCATATTGAAGGTCATAGACACAATCTACGAAGCAAAGTCAAGAAAGCGCTACTTTCTCACAACGTAGAAGCTATCGCTAGTACTCAACAGAATACAGTCAGCTATACATTCTAAGCAATGAGATAGCTAAACCAAATAAAAAATAAACGGAAAGAACGTACTATATAATTTACCTTATACATGTAGTTATTCAAGGTGGAGTCTGAAAAAGTGTGTTTTCAAATATGTTCAGCATTATTAGCAGGCTAACAGTGGTCTATTACGACCGATGCAAATACAAAAATAACGAACATATAGCACGCAGTGGAAAAACGAATGTATATAATCTAAATATTACAAGCAGTAATACTTACATGTCGAGGAGGATATCTTCCCCATATTGATAGGCACCTCTTCCACAGAATCGATGCTACAGGGATTAGAAGATTCTCTGTTGCTGTCCTCTTCTGATCGACTTCGGGGGAAAACTAGTCACTTCAAAGGTGGCGGTGCGCGCAGTTTTATTGCGTCAAACCAAATGCGTCATCTGCGCATGCCAGCGTAAAATTGTCGCGATATAACAAGTATTGCAGTTACGCTCGCCCTTAAATAGTTAATCCAAGCTTTCAAGTACACATGTAACTTACTTTTGGGGAAGTTTATCGTGTCTTCTATTGGATAAAACCATCGTCGATCAAACCAGAATAAAATTGATAGCGTCACGACTGTGCAATCAGGAAGTAAGTGTTACGCAGAGCTCGTTTCGTTTGTCTAATAGTGTTCCAATGCGCTGTGTATTCTTCAAACGGATTGTCCAAGACAATAAATGACCACGGAATCTTGAAAGGGACATATCTACGCTTAAATCCATGGTAGGATTGCACATGAATTCCATATTTAATCGCAGATATTGATAGTAGAATGGCATTGTATGATTAGAGAATGATTCAACTTGTTTATGTAGGTATTGATTGAGCAGCGATTTGCACCGCTGTATTTGCATAAGGTGGGTTTATCTGGTTGCTATGACGGTATTCTAATATTATATGATGAATACATATATTTATGAACTCCAACATAGACGCTATTGCCCACTATGTCACGCATGGGTAGGTATAGGCTGGGTGGGGAGTGCTTGTTAAATGGACTTGCTACGGAAAGATAGTGACACTTAGAAACTGCGCATTGGCCAGAAATCGTCGCGAATCGTCTACCAATAAAGTTAAAATACCGCGTTTGGGTTTTCCACTAATAGTTTGGCTGCAGGAGCAACGCGTGTCTCAGTTGCGTAAAACTGTCTCGCAGGCGAGACAAAATAGACTATCTGCACTAAGTAGTTAATTGCACAACAGAGATTGTGGAAAGAGGCACCTTAAAATGCACACCATTAGTTTACAAGAGAGAGTGTGGAGAAAAACTTTTTACCGAGCACACCTGAAGTGGACCACAGAAACTAGGAGACAGGCCAGTTAGAGATTACAACTTTATTGGACCACATAGACTGCAGAGAGAGAGTCTTTTTACAGTGTACATCTTTAGTGCAGCAAAGAGAATGTGGAGAGAGGTTACTTAAAGTGCACACCATTAGTTGACAAGATAGACTGTGGAGAGAAGTTACTTACAGTCCACATCTTTAGTGGACCACAGAGACTGTGGAGAGAAGCTATTTACAGTGTAGACCTTTAGTGGACCAGAAAAATTGTGGAGGATGGCAACGTAGAGTACACAGCATAACGGACCACAAAGAATGTGGGAAGAGGCTAGTTACAGTGTACACCTTTAGTGGAGCACAGAGACTTTGGAGAGAGGCAAATTACAGTAGATTGTGGACAACAGAGATTGTGGAAAGAGGCAACTTAAAATGCACACCATTAGTTTACCAGAGAGAGTGTGGAGAAAAACTTTTTACAAAGCACACCTGAAGTGGACCACAGAAACTGGGAGAGAGGCCAATTAGAGATTACAACTTTAGTGGACGACATAGTGTGCGGAGAGAGACTTTTTTCAGTGCACATCTTCAGTGCAGAAAAGAGAATGTGGAGAGAGGTTACTTATAGTTCACACCATTAGTTTACAAGAGAGAGTGTGGAGAAAAACTTTTTACCAAGCACCTGAAGTGGACCACAGAAACTGGGAGAGAGGCCAGCTAGAGATTACAACTTTAGTGGACCAGAAAAATTGTGGAGGATGGCAACTTAGAGTACACAGCATAACGGACCACAAAGAATGTGGGAAGAGGCTAGTTACAGTGCACACCTTTAGTGGAGCACAGAGACTTTGGAGAGAGGCAAATTACAGTACACAGCTTAATTGGACAACAAAGAATGTGGAATTGCACACCATTAGTTTACAAGAGAGAGTGTGGAGAAAAACTTTTTACCGAGCACACCTGAAGTGGACCACAGAAACTGGGAGAGAGGCCAGTTAGAGATTACAACTTTAGTGGACGACATAGACTGCGGAGAGAGTCTTTTTACAGTGCACATCTTTAGTGCAGCAAAGAGAATGTGGAGAGAGGTTACTTAAAGTTCACACCATTAGTTGACAAGAGAGACTGTGGAGAAAAGTTACTTACGGTCCACATCTTTAGTGGATCACAGAGACTGTGGAGAGAAGCTATTTACAGTGTAGACCTTTAGTGGACCAGAAAAATTGTGGAGGATGGCAACTTAGAGTACACAGCATAACGGACCACAAAGAATGTGGGAAGAGGCTAGTTACAGTGCACACCTTTAGTGGAGCACAGAGACTTTACAGAGAGGCAAATTACAGTACACAGCTTAATTGCACAACAGAGATTGTGGAAAGAGGCACCTTAAAATGCACACCATTAGTTTACAAGAGAGAGTGTGGAGAAAAACTTTTTACCGAGCACACCTGAAGTGGACCACAGAAACTAGGAGACAGGCCAGTTAGAGATTACAACTTTATTGGACCACATAGACTGCAGAGAGAGAGTCTTTTTACAGTGTACATCTTTAGTGCAGCAAAGAGAATGTGGAGAGAGGTTACTTAAAGTGCACACCATTAGTTGACAAGATAGACTGTGGAGAGAAGTTACTTACAGTCCACATCTTTAGTGGACCACAGAGACTGTGGAGAGAAGCTATTTACAGTGTAGACCTTTAGTGGACCAGAAAAATTGTGGAGGATGGCAACTTAGAGTACACAGCATAACGGACCACAAAGAATGTGGGAAGAGGCTAGTTACAGTGCACACCTTTAGTGGAGCACAGAGACTGTGGAGAGAAGCTATTTACAGTGTAGACCTTTAGTGGACCAGAAAAATTGTGGAGGATGGCAACTTAGAGTACACAGCATAACGGAACACAAAGAATGTGGGAAGAGGCTAGTTACAGTGCACACCTTTAGTGGAGCACAGAGACTTTGGAGAGAGGCAAATTACAGTAGATTGTGGACAACAGAGATTGTGGAAAGAGGCAACTTAAAATGCACACCATTAGTTTACAAGAGAGAGTGTGGAGAAAAACTTTTTACCGAGCACACCTGAAGTGGACCACAGAAACTGGGAGAGAGGCCAGTTAGAGATTACAACTTTAGTGGACGACATAGACTGCGGAGAGAGTCTTTTTACAGTGCACTAAAGTTGTAATCTCTAACTGGCCTCTCTCCCAGTTTCTGTGGTCCACTTCAGGTGTGCTCGGTAAAAAGTTTTTCTCCACACTCTCCTCTTGTAAACTAATGGTGTGCATTTTAAGTTGCCTCTTTCCACAATCTCTGTTGTCCACAATCTACTGTAATTTGCCTCTCTCCAAAGTCTCTGTGCTCCACTAAAGGTGTGTACTGTAACTAGCCTCTTCCTACATTCTTTGTGTTCCGTTATGCTGTGTACTCTAAGTTGCCATCCTCCACAATTTTTCTGGTCCACTAAAGGTCTACACTGTAAATTGCTTCTCTCCACAGTCTCTGTGCTCCACTAAAGGTGTGCACTGTAACTAGCCTCTTCCCACATTCTTTGTGGTCCGTTATGCTGTGTACTCTAAGTTGCCATCCTCCACAATTTTTCTGGTCCACTAAAGGTCTACACTGTAAATAGCTTCTCTCCACAGTCTCTGTGGTCCACTAAAGATGTGGACTGTAAGTAACTTCTCTCCACAGTCTATCTTGTCAACTAATGGTGTGCACTTTAAGTAACCTCTCTCCACATTCTCTTTGCTGCACTAAAGATGTACACTGTAAAAAGACTCTCTCTCTGCAGTCTATGTGGTCCAATAAAGTTGTAATCTCTAACTGGCCTGTCTCCTAGTTTCTGTGGTCCACTTCAGGTGTGCTCGGTAAAAAGTTTTTCTCCACACTCTCTCTTGTAAACTAATGGTGTGCATTTTAAGGTGCCTCTTTCCACAATCTCTGTTGTGCAATTAAGCTGTGTACTGTAATTTGCCTCTCTGTAAAGTCTCTGTGCTCCACTAAAGGTGTGCACTGTAACTAGCCTCTTCCCACATTCTTTGTGGTCCGTTATGCTGTGTACTCTAAGTTGCCATCCTCCACAATTTTTCTGGTCCACTAAAGGTCTACACTGTAAATAGCTTCTCTCCACAGTCTCTGTGATCCACTAAAGATGTGGACCGTAAGTAACTTTTCTCCACAGTCTCTCTTGTCAACTAATGGTGTGAACTTTAAGTAACCTCTCTCCACATTCTCTTTGCTGCACTAAAGATGTGCACTGTAAAAAGACTCTCTCCGCAGTCTATGTCGTCCACTAAAGTTGTAATCTCTAACTGGCCTCTCTCCCAGTTTCTGTGGTCCACTTCAGGTGTGCTCGGTAAAAAGTTTTTCTCCACACTCTCTCTTGTAAACTAATGGTGTGCATTTTAAGTTGCCTCTTTCCACATTCTTTGTTGTCCAATTAAGCTGTGTACTGTAATTTGCCTCTCTCCAAAGTCTCTGTGCTCCACTAAAGGTGTGCACTGTAACTAGCCTCTTCCCACATTCTTTGTGGTCCGTTATGCTGTGTACTCTAAGTTGCCATCCTCCACAATTTTTCTGGTCCACTAAAGTTGTAATCTCTAGCTGGCCTCTCTCCCAGTTTCTGTGGTCCACTTCAGGTGCTTGGTAAAAAGTTTTTCTCCACACTCTCTCTTGTAAACTAATGGTGTGAACTATAAGTAACCTCTCTCCACATTCTCTTTTCTGCACTGAAGATGTGCACTGAAAAAAGTCTCTCTCCGCACACTATGTCGTCCACTAAAGTTGTAATCTCTAATTGGCCTCTCTCCCAGTTTCTGTGGTCCACTTCAGGTGTGCTTTGTAAAAAGTTTTTCTCCACACTCTCTCTGGTAAACTAATGGTGTGCATTTTAAGTTGCCTCTTTCCACAATCTCTGTTGTCCACAATCTACTGTAATTTGCCTCTCTCCAAAGTCTCTGTGCTCCACTAAAGGTGTACACTGTAACTAGCCTCTTCCCACATTCTTTGTGGTCCGTTATGCTGTGTACTCTACGTTGCCATCCTCCACAATTTTTCTGGTCCACTAAAGGTCTACACTGTAAATAGCTTCTCTCCACAGTCTCTGTGGTCCACTAAAGATGTGGACTGTAAGTAACTTCTCTCCACAGTCTATCTTGTCAACTAATGGTGTGCACTTTAAGTAACCTCTCTCCACATTCTCTTTGCTGCACTAAAGATGTACACTGTAAAAAGACTCTCTCTCTGCAGTCTATGTGGTCCAATAAAGTTGTAATCTCTAACTGGCCTGTCTCCTAGTTTCTGTGGTCCACTTCAGGTGTGCTCGGTAAAAAGTTTTTCTCCACACTCTCTCTTGTAAACTAATGGTGTGCATTTTAAGGTGCCTCTTTCCACAATCTCTGTTGTGCAATTAACTACTTAGTGCAGATAGTCTATTTTGTCTCGCCTGCGAGACAGTTTTACGCAACTGAGACACGCGTTGCTCCTGCAGCCAAACTATTAGTGGAAAACCCAAACGCGGTATTTTAACTTTATTGGTAGACGATTCGCGACGATTTCTGGCCAATGCGTAGTTTCTAAGTGTCACTATCTTTCCGTAGCAAGTCCATTTAACAAGCACTCCCCACCCAGCCTATACCTACCCATGCGTGACATAGTGGGCAATAGCGTCTATGTTGGAGTTCATAAATATATGTATTCATCATATAATATTAGAATACCGTCATAGCAACCAGATAAACCCACCTTATGCAAATACAGCGGTGCAAATCGCTGCTCAATCAATACCTACATAAACAAGTTGAATCATTCTCTAATCATACAATGCCATTCTACTATCAATATCTGCGATTAAATATGGAATTCATGTGCAATCCTACCATGGATTTAAGCGTAGATATGTCCCTTTCAAGATTCCGTGGTCATTTATTGTCTTGGACAATCCGTTTGAAGAATACACAGCGCATTGGAACACTATTAGACAAACGAAACGAGCTCTGCGTAACACTTACTTCCTGATTGCACAGTCGTGACGCTATCAATTTTATTCTGGTTTGATCGACGATGGTTTTATCCAATAGAAGACACGATAAACTTCCCCAAAAGTAAGTTACATGTGTACTTGAAAGCTTGGATTAACTATTTAAGGGCGAGCGTAACTGCAATACTTGTTATATCGCGACAATTTTACGCTGGCATGCGCAGATGACGCATTTGGTTTGACGCAATAAAACTGCGCGCACCGCCACCTTTGAAGTGACTAGTTTTCCCCCGAAGTCGATCAGAAGAGGACAGCAACAGAGAATCTTCTAATCCCTGTAGCATCGATTCTGTGGAAGAGGTGCCTATCAATATGGGGAAGATATCCTCCTCGACATGTAAGTATTACTGCTTGTAATATTTAGATTATATACATTCGTTTTTCCACTGCGTGCTATATGTTCGTTATTTTTGTATTTGCATCGGTCGTAATAGACCACTGTTAGCCTGCTAATAATGCTGAACATATTTGAAAACACACTTTTTCAGACTCCACCTTGAATAACTACATGTATAAGGTAAATTATATAGTACGTTCTTTCCGTTTATTTTTTATTTGGTTTAGCTATCTCATTGCTTAGAATGTATAGCTGACTGTATTCTGTTGAGTACTAGCGATAGCTTCTACGTTGTGAGAAAGTAGCGCTTTCTTGACTTTGCTTCGTAGATTGTGTCTATGACCTTCAATATGCACTTATTGTACGTCGCTTTGGATAAACGCGTCTGCCAAATAACTAATGTAATGTAATGCATTGATGCCATGTGTTCGTGCCGTTCGCGTAGTGGCTCGTGGTGGCCTGCTTTGTTAGAATTCATAGCATTCACAATGAAATGGAGTATTTTAGCGCTGTTCTGTTTGGTTGCTCAGTCGTACGTTATTTTTTATGCCTCGATTTGCCGTGAAGCTAGAACATTGGTAGTGTTTTCCGATATTATTTTATTGTATTGTAATTTCTTTGTGCATAATGTACTCTATGGGGTATTAGTATCTCCATGGGTGATGCTTTTCACTTAGGGAATGGAAAATATGTATTCAAATTTACTGTCCAGATGTGTGCAAGATGAATGTAAAATAAATAAAATAAAAAAGCAACAGTTGTGAAACACACTACAGAGTAATGCCATCCTAGAGCACGCAACAAAAAATAACATAATGTAGCATACAGAATAAAGTGTTTACTGAAGTACAAGAGTGAATGAATTCATATTTAGCTGTGTGTACCACAGTGTTATAATGCTTCTGCATTATGTAATTTGTTCCTATAACATGCTTGACCCTCCACCTCTGCCACTCCAGCAGTGCCCTCTGTTCAGAGTGAAGCCACTGCAGGACCAGATCCTTGGAGCATACTGAAGAACGTGCCATTGATGAGTGCATGTTGGCCATGAAGGCACGGCACAGGATGAAGCAGTATATGAAGGATAATGGTGAAAAAATGGCACACTAGGCATCAAACACTGAACTGAAACTGTGCAATATCAATGTTTTCATCCATTAAGTTATCGTAAGGGATAATGTATATGCTTTATAAAGGACAAAAGGCTTTTTAATAATTTGTTGGAGAGGTTTTGGGTAGGTTATTGGACACCTAGATATCCACCCCCCTGTACTGATCCAAAATAATTCCCACATGAAAATGATAAAAAGGTGAGTTAAATTAGTCAAAACGGTTGATTTGCACTGCAATGTATGATTAGTTTAAGATTTACAGCTATTCACATTTTAGCCAATTTGGATAGGTTTGGAGACCCTGGGTACACCTGGCTACACTGCTTATATTTTGTGTCATAGAGCTTTAGTAGTTCTGTATATCACCCTGCGATTATTGAATGCTTGTGGACAAGGAGTTTATGATCCAGGAAATGTGTAGTTTTACCTGTTTCACTTATGTAGCTCTCAGTATTTAGAAGAAATATATATGTTTTAGAATTTTTTGCAAAGTTTTGCTTGCATTTCCGGCACTTTATTTTGACCTTAAATTATGAAAATAAACAAATCTAAGTTTGTACAAAAAATGGTACACCGGTTTTGTTTCATTTAAGCCATTTACCAAGTTTATGTGATGCTCACACCTGGAGTTATAAAGCCTTAAACAGAGTACCCCCATGATTTACCAAATATGCCATCTGCACTAAGGGGTTACGCTGTGTACTGTAATTTGCCTCTCTCTAAAGTCTCTGTGCTCCACTAAAGGTGTGCACTGTAACTAGCCTCTTCCCACATTCTTTGTGGTCCGTTATGCTGTGTACTCTAAGTTGCCATCCTCCACAATTTTTCTGGTCCACTAAAGGTCTACACTGTAAATAGCTTCTCTCCACAGTCTCTGTGATCCACTAAAGATGTGGACCGTAAGTAACTTTTCTCCACAGTCTCTCTTGTCAACTAATGGTGTGAACTTTAAGTAACCTCTCTCCACATTCTCTTTGCTGCACTAAAGATGTGCACTGTAAAAAGACTCTCTCCGCAGTCTATGTCGTCCACTAAAGTTGTAATCTCTAACTGGCCTCTCTCCCAGTTTCTGTGGTCCACTTCAGGTGTGCTCGGTAAAAAGTTTTTCTCCACACTCTCTCTTGTAAACTAATGGTGTGCATTTTAAGTTGCCTCTTTCCACAATCTCTGTTGTCCACAATCTACTGTAATTTGCCTCTCTCCAAAGTCTCTGTGCTCCACTAAAGGTGTGTACTGTAACTAGCCTCTTCCTACATTCTTTGTGTTCCGTTATGCTGTGTACTCTAAGTTGCCATCCTCCACAATTTTTCTGGTCCACTAAAGGTCTACACTGTAAATAGCTTCTCTCCACAGTCTCTGTGCTCCACTAAAGGTGTGCACTGTAACTAGCCTCTTCCCACATTCTTTGTGGTCCGTTATGCTGTGTACTCTAAGTTGCCATCCTCCACAATTTTTCTGGTCCACTAAAGGTCTACACTGTAAATAGCTTCTCTCCACAGTCTCTGTGGTCCACTAAAGATGTGGACTGTAAGTAACTTCTCTCCACAGTCTATCTTGTCAACTAATGGTGTGCACTTTAAGTAACCTCTCTCCACATTCTCTTTGCTGCACTAAAGATGTACACTGTAAAAAGACTCTCTCTCTGCAGTCTATGTGGTCCAATAAAGTTGTAATCTCTAACTGGCCTGTCTCCTAGTTTCTGTGGTCCACTTCAGGTGTGCTCGGTAAAAAGTTTTTCTCCACACTCTCTCTTGTAAACTAATGGTGTGCATTTTAAGGTGCCTCTTTCCACAATCTCTGTTGTGCAATTAAGCTGTGTACTGTAATTTGCCTCTCTGTAAAGTCTCTGTGCTCCACTAAAGGTGTGCACTGTAACTAGCCTCTTCCCACATTCTTTGTGGTCCGTTATGCTGTGTACTCTAAGTTGCCATCCTCCACAATTTTTCTGGTCCACTAAAGGTCTACACTGTAAATAGCTTCTCTCCACAGTCTCTGTGATCCACTAAAGATGTGGACCGTAAGTAACTTTTCTCCACAGTCTCTCTTGTCAACTAATGGTGTGAACTTTAAGTAACCTCTCTCCACATTCTCTTTGCTGCACTAAAGATGTGCACTGTAAAAAGACTCTCTCCGCAGTCTATGTCGTCCACTAAAGTTGTAATCTCTAACTGGCCTCTCTCCCAGTTTCTGTGGTCCACTTCAGGTGTGCTCGGTAAAAAGTTTTTCTCCACACTCTCTCTTGTAAACTAATGGTGTGCATTTTAAGTTGCCTCTTTCCACAATCTCTGTTGTCCACAATCTACTGTAATTTGCCTCTCTCCAAAGTCTCTGTGCTCCACTAAAGGTGTGTACTGTAACTAGCCTCTTCACTAAAGGTCTACACTGTAAATAGCTTCTCTCCCAGTCTCTGTGCTCCACTAAAGGTGTGCACTGTAACTAGCCTCTTCCCACATTCTTTGTGGTCCGTTATGCTGTGTACTCTAAGTTGCCATCCTCCACAATTTTTCTGGTCCACTAAAGGTCTACACTGTAAATAGCTTCTCTCCACAGTCTCTGTGGTCCACTAAAGATGTGGACTGTAAGTAACTTCTCTCCACAGTCTATCTTGTCAACTAATGGTGTGCACTTTAAGTAACCTCTCTCCACATTCTCTTTGCTGCACTAAAGATGTACACTGTAAAAAGACTCTCTCTCTGCAGTCTATGTGGTCCAATAAAGTTGTAATCTCTAACTGGCCTGTCTCCTAGTTTCTGTGGTCCACTTCAGGTGTGCTCGGTAAAAAGTTTTTCTCCACACTCTCTCTTGTAAACTAATGGTGTGCATTTTAAGGTGCCTCTTTCCACAATCTCTGTTGTGCAATTAAGCTGTGTACTGTAATTTGCCTCTCTCTAAAGTCTCTGTGCTCCACTAAAGGTGTGCACTGTAACTAGCCTCTTCCCACATTCTTTGTGGTCCGTTA
Organism: Ilyophis sp. 1 JC-2022; assembly: GCA_022702515.1. Taxonomy (NCBI): domain Eukaryota; kingdom Metazoa; phylum Chordata; class Actinopteri; order Anguilliformes; family Synaphobranchidae; genus Ilyophis; species Ilyophis sp. 1 JC-2022. Next base: position 18,607 of record JAKUDI010001467.1, read on the forward strand.
TGCTGTGTACTCTAAGTTGCCATCCTCCACAATTTTTCTGGTCCACTAAAGGTCTACACTGTAAATAGCTTCTCTCCACAGTCTCTGTGATCCACTAAAGATGTGGACCGTAAGTAACTTTTCTCCACAGTCTCTCTTGTCAACTAATGGTGTGAACTTTAAGTAACCTCTCTCCACATTCTCTTTGCTGCACTAAAGATGTGCACTGTAAAAAGACTCTCTCCGCAGTCTATGTCGTCCACTAAAGTTGTAATCTCTAACTGGCCTCTCTCCCAGTTTCTGTGGTCCACTTCAGGTGTGCTCGGTAAAAAGTTTTTCTCCACACTCTCTCTTGTAAACTAATGGTGTGCATTTTAAGTTGCCTCTTTCCACAATCTCTGTTGTCCACAATCTACTGTAATTTGCCTCTCTCCAAAGTCTCTGTGCTCCACTAAAGGTGTGTACTGTAACTAGCCTCTTCCTACATTCTTTGTGTTCCGTTATGCTGTGTACTCTAAGTTGCCATCCTCCACAATTTTTCTGGTCCACTAAAGGTCTACACTGTAAATAGCTTCTCTCCCAGTCTCTGTGCTCCACTAAAGGTGTGCACTGTAACTAGCCTCTTCCCACATTCTTTGTGGTCCGTTATGCTGTGTACTCTAAGTTGCCATCCTCCACAATTTTTCTGGTCCACTAAAGGTCTACACTGTAAATAGCTTCTCTCCACAGTCTCTGTGGTCCACTAAAGATGTGGACTGTAAGTAACTTCTCTCCACAGTCTATCTTGTCAACTAATGGTGTGCACTTTAAGTAACCTCTCTCCACATTCTCTTTGCTGCACTAAAGATGTACACTGTAAAAAGACTCTCTCTGCAGTCTATGTGGTCCAATAAAGTTGTAATCTCTAACTGGCCTGTCTCCTAGTTTCTGTGGTCCACTTCAGGTGTGCTCGGTAAAAAGTTTTTCTCCACACTCTCTCTTGTAAACTAATGGTGTGCATTTTAAGGTGCCTCTTTCCACAATCTCTGTTGTGCAATTAAGCTGTGTACTGTAATTTGCCTCTCTCTAAAGTCTCTGTGCTCCACTAAAGGTGTGCACTGTAACTAGCCTCTTCCCACATTCTTTGTGGTCCGTTATGCTGTGTACTCTAAGTTGCCATCCTCCACAATTTTTCTGGTCCACTAAAGGTCTACACTGTAAATAGCTTCTCTCCACAGTCTCTGTGATCCACTAAAGATGTGGACCGTAAGTAACTTTTCTCCACAGTCTCTCTTGTCAACTAATGGTGTGAACTTTAAGTAACCTCTCTCCACATTCTCTTTGCTGCACTAAAGATGTGCACTGTAAAAAGACTCTCTCCGCAGTCTATGTCGTCCACTAAAGTTGTAATCTCTAACTGGCCTCTCTCCCAGTTTCTGTGGTCCACTTCAGGTGTGCTCGGTAAAAAGTTTTTCTCCACACTCTCTCTTATAAACTAATGGTGTGCATTTTAAGTTGCCTCTTTCCACATTCTTTGTTGTCCAATTAAGCTGTGTACTGTAATTTGCCTCTCTCCAAAGTCTCTGTGCTCCACTAAAGGTGTGCACTGTAACTAGCCTCTTCCCACATTCTTTGTGGTCCGTTATGCTGTGTACTCTAAGTTGCCATCCTCCACAATTTTTCTGGTCCACTAAAGTTGTAATCTCTAGCTGGCCTCTCTCCCAGTTTCTGTGGTCCACTTCAGGTGCTTGGTAAAAAGTTTTTCTCCACACTCTCTTGTAAACTAATGGTGTGAACTATAAGTAACCTCTCTCCACATTCTCTTTTCTGCACTGAAGATGTGCACTGAAAAAAGTCTCTCTCCGCACTCTATGTCGTCCACTAAAGTTGTAATCTCTAATTGGCCTCTCTCCCAGTTTCTGTGGTCCACTTCAGGTGTGCTTTGTAAAAAGTTTTTCTCCACACTCTCTCTTGTAAACTAATGGTGTGCATTTTAAGTTGCCTCTTTCCACAATCTCTGTTGTCCACAATCTACTGTAATTTGCCTCTCTCCAAAGTCTCTGTGCTCCACTAAAGGTGTACACTGTAACTAGCCTCTTCCCACATTCTTTGTGGTCCGTTATGCTATGTACTCTAAGTTGCCATCCTCCACAATTTTTCTGGTCCACTAAAGGTCTACACTGTAAATAGCTTCTCTCCACAGTCTCTGTGGTCCACTAAAGATGTGGACTGTAAGTAACTTCTCTCCACAGTCTCTCTTGTCAACTAATGGTGTGCACTTTAAGTAACCTCTCTCCACATTCTCTTTGCTGCACTAAAGATGTACACTGTAAAAAGACTCTCTCTCTGCAGTCTATGTGGTCCAATAAAGTTGTAATCTCTAACTGGCCTCTCTCCTACTTTCTGTGGTCCAGGTGTGCTCGGTAAAAAGTTTTTCTCCACACTCTCTCGTAAACTAATGGTGTGCATTTTAAGTAGCCTCTTTCCACATTCTCTGTTGTCCAATTAAGCTGTGTACTGTAATTTGCCTCTCTCCAAAGTCTCTGTGCTCCACTAAAGGTGTGCACTGTAACAAGCCTCTTCCCACATTCTTTGTGGTCCGTTATGCTGTGTACTCTAAGTTGCCATCCTCCACAATTTTTCTGGTCCACTAAAGGTTTACACTGTAAATAGCTTCTCTCCACAGTCTCTGTGGTCCACTAAAGATGTGGACCGTAAGTAACTTCTCTCCACAGTCTTTGTGGTCAACTAATGGTGTGAACTTTAAGTAACCTCTCTCCACATTCTCTTTGCTGCACTAAAGATGTGCACTGTAAAAAGACTATCTCCGCAGTCTATGTCGTCCACTAAAGTTGTAATCTCTAACTGGCCTCTCTCCTAGTTTCTGTGGTCCACTTCAGGTGTGCTCGGTAAAAAGTTTTTCTCCACACTCTCTCTTGTAAACTAATGGTGTGCATTTTAAGTTGCCTCTTTCCACAATCTCTGTTGTCCACAATCTACTGTAATTTGCCTCTCTCCAAAGTCTCTGTGCTCCACTAAAGGTGTGCACTGTAACTAGCCTCTTCCTACATTCTTTGTGGTCCGTCTAATGGTGTGCATTTTAAGGTGCCTCTCTCCACATTCTCTTTGCTGCACTAAAGATGTGCACTGTAAAAAGACTATCTCCGCAGTCTATGTCGTCCACTAAAGTTGTAATCTCTAACTGGCCTCTCTCCTAGTTTCTGTGGTCCACTTCAGGTGTGCTCGGTAAAAAGTTTTTCTCCACACTCTCTCTTGTAAACTAATGGTGTGCATTTTAAGTTGGCTCTTTCCACATTCTTTGTTGTCCAACTAAGCTGTGTACTGTAATTTGCCTCTCTCCAAAGTCTCTGTGCTCCACTAAAAGGTGTGCACTGTAAAAAGTTTTTCTCCACACTCTCTCTTGTAAACTAATGGTGTGCATTTTAGTTGCCTCTTTCCACAATCTCTGTTGTCCACAATCTACTGTAATTTGCCTCTCTCCAAAGTCTCTGTGCTCCACTTCAGGTGTGCTCGGTAAAAAGTTTTTCTCCACACTCTCTCTTGTAAACTAATGGTGTGCATTTTAAGTTGCCTCTTTCCACAATCTCTGTTGTCCACAATCTACTGTAATTTGCCTCTCTCCAAAGTCTCTGTGCTCCACTAAAGGTGTGCACTGTAACAAGCCTCTTCCCACACTCTCTTTGTTGTCCTTTATGCTGTTTACTATTAGTTGCCATCCTCCACAATTTTTGTGGTCCACTAAAGGTGTTCACTGTAACTAGCTTCTCTCCACAGTCTCTGTGGTCCACTAAAGTTGTTGACTGTAAGTAACTTCTCTCCACAGTCTCTCTTGTCAACTAATGGTGTGAACTTTAAGTAACCTCTCTCCACATTCTCTTTGCTGCACTAAAGATGTGCACTGTAAAAAGACTCTCTCCGCAGTCTATGTCGTCCACTAAAGTTGTAATCTCTAACTGGCCTCTCTCCTAGTTTCTGTGGTCCACTTCAGGTGTGCTCGGTAAAAAGTTTTTCTCCACACTCTCTCTTGTAAACTAATGGTGTGCATTTTAAGTTGCCTCTTTCCACAATCTCTGTTGTCCACAATCTGTGTACTGTAATTTGCCTCTCTCCAAAGTCTCTGTGCTCCACTAAAGGTGTGCACTGTAACTAGCCTCTTCCTACATTCTTTGTGGTCCGTCTAATGGTGTGCATTTTAAGGTGCCTCTCTCCACATTCTCTTTGCTGCACTAAAGATGTGCACTGTAAAAAGACTATCTCCGCAGTCTATGTCGTCCACTAAAGTTGTAATCTCTAACTGGCCTCTCTCCTAGTTTCTGTGGTCCACTTCAGGTGTGCTCGGTAAAAAGTTTTTCTCCACACTCTCTCTTGTAAACTAATGGTGTGCATTTTAAGTTGCCTCTTTCCACAATCTCTGTTGTCCACAATCTACTGTAATTTGCCTCTCTCCAAAGTCTCTGTGCTCCACTAAAGGTGTGCACTGTAACTAGCCTCTTCCTACATTCTTTGTGGTCCGTCTAATGGTGTGCATTTTAAGGTGCCTCTCTCCACATTCTCTTTGCTGCACTAAAGATGTGCACTGTAAAAAGACTATCTCCGCAGTCTATGTCGTCCACTAAAGTTGTAATCTCTAACTGGCCTCTCTCCTAGTTTCTGTGGTCCACTTCAGGTGTGCTCGGTAAAAAGTTTTTCTCCACACTCTCTCTTGTAAACTAATGGTGTGCATTTTAAGTTGCCTCTTTCCACATTCTTTGTTGTCCAATTAAGCTGTGTACTGTAATTTGCCTCTCTCCAAAGTCTCTGTGCTCCACTAAAAGGTGTGCACTGTAAAAGGTTTTTCTCCACACTCTCTCTTGTAAACTAATGGTGTGCATTTTAGTTGCCTCTTTCCACAATCTCTGTTGTCCACAATCTACTGTAATTTGCCTCTCTCCAAAGTCTCTGTGCTCCACTAAAGGTGTGCACTGTAACTAGCCTCTTCCTACATTCTTTGTGTTCCGTTATGCTGTGTACTCTAAGTTGCCATCCTCCACAATTTTTCTGGTCCACTAAAGGTCTACACTGTAAATAGCTTCTCTCCACAGTCTCTGTGGTCCACTAAAGATGTGGACTGTAAGTAACTTCTCTCCACAGTCTATCTTGTCAACTAATGGTGTGCACTTTAAGTAACCTCTCTCCACATTCTCTTTGCTGCACTAAAGATGTACACTGTAAAAAGACTCTCTCTCTGCAGTCTATGTGGTCCAATAAAGTTGTAATCTCTAACTGGCCTGTCTCCTAGTTTCTGTGGTCCACTTCAGGTGTGCTCGGTAAAAAGTTTTTCTCCACACTCTCTCTTGTAAACTAATGGTGTGCATTTTAAGTTGCCTCTTTCCACAATCTCTGTTGTCCACAATCTACTGTAATTTGCCTCTCTCCAAAGTCTCTGTGCTCCACTAAAGGTGTGCACTGTAACTAGCCTCTTCCTACATTCTTTGTGGTCCGTTATGCTGTGTACTCTAAGTTGCCATCCTCCACAATTTTTCTGGTCCACTAAAGGTCTACACTGTAAATAGCTTCTCTCCACAGTCTCTGTGATCCACTAAAGATGTGGACCGTAAGTAACTTTTCTCCACAGTCTCTCTTGTCAACTAATGGTGTGAACTTTAAGTAACCTCTCTCCACATTCTCTTTGCTGCACTAAAGATGTGCACTGTAAAAAGACTCTCTCCACAGTCTATGTCGTCCACTAAAGTTGTAATCTCTAACTGGCCTCTCTCCCAGTTTCTGTGGTCCACTTCAGGTGTGCTCGGTAAAAAGTTTTTCTCCACACTCTCTCTTGTAAACTAATGGTGTGCATTTTAAGTTGCCTCTTTCCACATTCTTTGTGGTCCGTTATGCTGTGTACTCTAAGTTGCCATCCTCCACAATTTTTCTGGTCCACTAAAGTTGTAATCTCTAACTGGCCTCTCTCCCAGTTTCTGTGGTCCACTTCAGGTGTGCTCTGTAAAAAGTTTTTCTCCACACTCTCTCTTGTAAACTAATGGTGTGCACTTTAAGTAACCTCTCTCCACATTCTCTTTGCTGCACTGGTAGTACAAAGAGCCTCTGGGAGGCACAGTACCAGGGTACAGCTCAATGGCACAATCGTATGGTCTGTGTGATGGTAATTTGGCAGCACGCTGTTTACTAAAAACCTCTGCGAGGTCTGAATATTCAATAGGTACCCCCGCGGGTAGATTCGACTCAAGCGCCCCTACCACCTCCGGAGTGCCGGAGGATCTGTCAGACGAGCTATCCCACTCGAAATCGGAGGTGGAATGTTCGTCCTCCTCTGTGAGAAGCCCCTCCGCAAAGGGATCCCAAGACAGACTCTCTTCACCGCTCCCCGTGAGGAAGGAGGAAGTGTCTCGGTCCGGATAGGAATCTGCCTCATCCGAATCACTCTCGGAATTACGTTCGGACAGATCACCAGTAGCGTTTGGAACAGAGTAAACAGCAGGATAACAATGCGATAAACAGTGGGGACCCCACTGACGAATAGGATTAATATTCCTACCCCAACAGATATGCTGGTTATGTAGCCCCAACCATGAATGTCCCAGTACCAAAGGATACGACGGAGAGTTTATTAAAAAAAATTCTATTCTCTCCGAGTGCCCCTGGAGAGGAATGCGCATCTCAATTGGATTCGTCTTTAGTTTAATGAGCCCAGAACCCAAAGGACGACCATCCAGGGCAGTAACTTGGCGAGGGCTAATTAAGGAATTGGTAGGGATTTGTAACTTCCTAGCCCATTTAGCATCAATAAAAGACTCCACGGCCCCTGAATCAATAAAAGCGGTAACGTTTGCCGAACGCCCCTCCCAAACCAGTCGGACAGGTATGAGGGTCCGGGAGTTAATACAATCCTGTCTCACTAGGGACCCCGACCTCCCTAGTGAGACCCCTCGTTTCCCACCAACTTATAGCATCGATCCTTAGTATGACCGCTATGCTTACAATGCTGGCACCAGTACCTCTGCGGTCTCGCTCTCTTATTTTGATGGAGGGAGGAGCCATCCACCTGCATAGGCTCTTCCTGATCAACGGAGAGGTATGTGGGCACAGTGGGCGGAATGTCTCTTAACACGGATCTTAAACGGGGCGACTGCTCTTTAATCGCACATTCACGTTCACGTTCTCTGATCCGGTTATCGAGACGTATAGCAGACGTTATTAATTTATTTAGTGTCGCCGGTGGTTCTAGCATAGCCAACGCATCCTTGATGGAATTAGATAATGCTTGAAGGAAGAGGGATTTTAACGGACCGTCTGGCCATCCCGTCTCCCCGGCTAGCGCTCGAAAAATAATGGAGAACTCAGCTACGGTTTTAGTGCCTTGGCGTAAGCTGGTGAGTCTCCTTGCCGCTGAAGTATAATAAATCGAACAATCCTACCACCGCCCTGTCGGGAGGGGTCAGGACCATTCAACTACACTTTACTTAAACTTTCTTCCAAATAGACACCACATTCTGGTATAACGTAATTTATTATAAAAAGATTTGCACAAATATACATACCCAGGCTGATCGGCTAAACATACATATGTTAAAAACACTCAATCACACAGTCCAGTCTGAGTCCGTCAATTTCATGCTCACCCGCAAGACGTAAAAACAAGTCCGTTAATGACAGAAGCAAAACATAACAGGCACACATGAAGTTCAGCTGACATCTTATATGTTATTGCGACCCCCCTTTTTTTGGGGTGTTCCCATTACCTGGGCGATTACTTTTCCATGGTCTGCAGCGGTCTCTGCCGGTTCTAATTAAGCATTACATATGACCCTTATTTATATGGTAGTTTTGATGAAATGCCATGATTTGATCATATCAGAAACATCCTAGTCACGGTTTGACAATAGTAGTTCAATACATAGTTTTTACACCAATGTTTGTAAAGATAGAAGATAAATGTTTTCTTTGGATTTAATAAATTCTATCAGTTCCTCAAACTGCACACACACATAAATTTTCAAGGCTAGGGTGCTAGCAGGCCCCGAAGAATGTGTAGGGAGTAAATCATGCTTATCTCTTCAGACGGGCTAGGAACATTTAATTGCCTGTGTGTGTGTATGTGTGTGTGTATGTGTGTATGTGAATGAATGGGTCCATTGCCTATTTTTTTTTTGAGATAACTAAAAGCTCTTCATGGGAAATTTTGGGGAGTGTATTGCAATATGGCTGTTTCCGCTGAGAGCGAGTTTTTCTTCAATTCCCCTGCATGTGGGTGTGTGTATATGTCCTTGATTTACAGGTGTCGAGATGAGCTCATATTGGGTGCCTAGCGTGGGACCATTGTTCATTGAGCACACTTCGATACAAATAATGAGCTCATTTTCCGGCGTGAGTGTCTGAGGCCTTGAATATGTGCTGTTGTGCACATATGGGCCTTTTGTGCAATTCATCCTACCACAGAAGAACATATTCATATTAACACTACATTTTAATATAGTTGGTCCTACAGTATGATATATAATTGTATATAAATAATGAATAATCTATAATTTGTCACAACACCGCCTCCTCTCCTGAAACCTCGTGATCGAAAACCAGTTGCATCTCGTCCATCAGTTTAACTGGATCACGAATGGTAGGTGCATTGGCTCGAATGAGAGGGTCTGCCCACGCAAGAGCCTGGCCATTTAATAGCGATAAAATAAATGCTACCCTGGATTCAGGTGTGGAGAAACGAGAGGGTTGTGCCTGAAAAAATATCAGACACTGAGTCAGAAATGGTCTGCATTTTCCTGATTCCCCACCATAGCGATCCGGTAATTGTAATTTGGGCTCCTTTATAGTACGTGGAGCGGCTATGGGAGGTGTGAGTGCTTGTGCAACTGGAGGAGGGTTATTTGCCACAGAAAGTCTATGCAGGCTCTCTGTCAAGCGTTGGAGGCACTCTCCCTGGCTACGCAACTGTTCCCACAGCTGACGCTGCTGAATTTGCATGGAGAGGAGTGCTTGCTCCACTGTAACCCCCGTAGCACCCTGACTGGCTTGTGTTTGTTCATTATCCTTATCTAACGCTGATTGCTCCATGTTTGTAAGGCTTCTAGATTCTGTCAGGTTTGGGTTTAGAAAATAGAGAACCAAACGCGAAAGATAAGGATACAGAAAGCGTATCTAGATTAGATACGCCACAGAAGCGGAATTACACCGCACTAGTAAAATGGGAACGCAAAAGCGGAAACAAAACTTCCCTAGCACAAGGCTAAATCAAAACAACCTCAAACGGAGGCGGAGATTCGCTAAAACAGCGAGAAACTAGCAACCAAAGAAATGACCTCACGCATTAATTGATCTGCGTATATCAGAGGTCGAGAACTGAAAAGAAATAACTAAATAGCAAGCCTGTAACTATAGCTCTTTGTTTTCTTTCTTTTCTTTTTAATAAACCCTATACCGGCTTTCTAGTCCTACTGCAACGTCAATCTAGAAGCACCGGAAAGCGGAAGTCAAGCTCTATTTATAGCCGACGGAAACCAAACACAGGTGTAGGAGATAATGACCTGGAGAGATCCAAACACCGGGACGGCGGAAGAAAAAATCCGATAGAGCTACAGACGACGCCAAACGGAAAACAATGGTAGAAAACAAAAAGAGACAGCACTACCCATGACACTCACAGTGCTCACCTTTAGTCAACCAGAGAGTCTGTGGAAAGAGGCAACTTACAGTAACACCTTTAGAGGACCACAGAGACTGTGGAGAGAGGCTACTTACAGTGCACACCTTTAGTCAACCAGAGAGTCTGTGGAAAGAGGCAACTTACAGTGGACACCTTTAGTGCACCACAGAGAATGTGGAGAGAGGTTACTTAAAGTGCACACCATTAGTTGACAAGAGAGACTGTGGAGATAAGTTACTTACAGTCCACATCTTAAGTGGACCACAGAGTGTGGAAAGAGGCTACTTACAGTGAACACCTTTAATAGACCACAGAAACTGTGGCAAGAGGTTACTCACAGTGCTCACCTTTAGTAAACCAGAGAGACTGTGGAGAGAGGCTACTTACAGTGCATAACTTTAGTGGATCACCGAGACTGTGGAGAGAGGCTACTTACAGTGCACACCTGTAGTGGACCACAGAAACTGTGGAAAGAGGCTACTCACAGTGCTCACCTTTAGCCAACCAGAGAGTCTGTGGAAAGAGGCAACTTACAGTAACACCTTTAGTGGACCACAGAGACTGTGGAGAGAGGCTACTTACAGTGCACACCTTTAGTCAACCAGAGAGTCTGTGGAAAGAGGCAACTTACAGTGGACACCTTTAGTGGACCACAGAGAATGTGGAGAGAGGTTACTTAAAATGCACACCATTAGTTTACAAGAGAGAGTGTGGAGAAAAACTTTTTACAAAGCACACCTGAAGTGGACCACAGAAAACTGGAGAGAGAGCCAGTTAGAAGAGGCAAATTACAGTGGGACAACAGAGATTGTGGAAAGAGGCACCTTAAAATGCACACCATTAGTTTACAAGAGAGAGTGTGGAGAAAAACTTTTTACAAAGCACACCTGAAGTGGACCACAGAAACTGGGAGAGAGGCCAGTTAGAGATTACAACTTTAGTGGACGACATAGAGTGCGGAGAGTCTTTTTACAGTGCACATCTTTAGTGCAGCAAAGAGATTGTGGAGAGAGGCAACTTAAAATGCACACCATTAGTTGACAAGAGAGACTGTGGAGAGAAGTTACTTACAGTGTAAACCTTTAGTGGATCACAGAGACTGTGGAGAGAAGCTATTTACAGTGTAGACCTTTAGTGGACCAGAAAAATTGTGGAGGATGGCAACTTAGAGTACACAGCATAACGGACCACAAAGAATGTGGGAAGAGGCTAGTTACTATCGCCAACAATAATTACCTCATTGTAGTCAAGTTTAGCCATACATTTAGCAAACGATTTCAGCGTGTCACTCAAAGCAGACGAGGGTCGGTAACAGCCAACCACAGTAAGGAAGCAGTCTTTCGATACCTTAATATTAAACGCAAGATGGCGGCGCGCGCGCAACGCGAGCCCCTGTGTCTCTCCAGTTTTTGCAAATTAGCGGTTATTTACCTACTCGTTTTAAGTCTGTTCACTCAAAACAGTCTTGCCAACAAACACATCCTACACCCGACAATAACTTTTGGACATTGCAGGACAATGTTCAGTCAACTTTAACGGCGATCTCACGCCACACGCTGAGATCATAAGGACACCGGAGATCAGCGACCCAGCTCGACCGGCCGGAAGTGCTCACAGACGGCGCAGAGAACGTAAACAAAGGAGGGGAAGACGCGGAGGCCTACGAGCTAGGCTACGGCTAACCGATCATCAATTCCCAGCCTTTTTCTCGCGAATGTTCGGTCTCTGGTGAACAAGATGGATGAACTGCGGCTGCGGATCACCACTCATAAATGGATTATGGACTGCAACGTCATGATTTTCACGGAAACATGGCTCAATAGTGGCATTCCTGACAACGCTATTGTGCTACCGGGACGTGAAATCTTCAGAGCGGATAGAACAGAGGAGGGCTCCGGTAAGACCAGAGGTGGGGGTCTGTGCATTTATGTCAACAAGGCTTGGTGTACGGACAATACCATCATTGAGAGCCACTGCTCTGCTGACCTAGAGCACATCATGGTTAAGAGCAGACCTTTCTATCTGCCTAGAGAATTCACTTCTACAATTGTGACTGCAGCATATATCCCTCCGGATGCTAATGCTAAGCTAGCCATGAAACAACTGCAGGCAGCCATTAGCAAACAACAGACCAAACACCCAGAGGCAGCCTTTATTGTTGCGGGGGATTTCAACCACTCCAGCCTGAAGACTGTTCTCCCTAAATTCCACCAGCATATCTCCTGTCCTACAAGAGGTGATAAGATTTTAGACCATGTTTACACCAACATGGCTGAGGCTTACAAAGCCGTCCCCCTCCCCCACCTTGGACAATCTGATCACCTCTCTTTGTTCCTGTTCCCCAAGTACTCCCCACTCATCAAACGTGTGAAACCCTCTGTGAGGACAGTCAAAGTTTGGCCTGAGGGGGCAGACTCTCTACTGCAGCACCGGTTTCAACACACGGACTGGAGTAGGTTTGCCACACAGGCCACCCTGGACTCCCACACAGACATTGACTCCTACACCACCTCCGTTTTGGACTACATCAACACCAACGTCAACGATGTCACCACCCTCAAACGGATTACAACATTCCCCAATCAGAAGCCTTGGATGAACAAAGAGGTCCGTCTTCTGCTGAAGACACGCGACACCGCCTTCAAATCAGGTGACGCGCAGGCCTACAGCTCAGCCAGGGCCAATCTGAAAAGGGGTATCAAGAGGGCCAGGCACAGCCACAAGCTAAGGATTGAGGAGCAGTTCATCAACTCCGACCCCCGACGCATGTGGCAGGGCATCCAGTCCATTACGGATTACAAACCCACCAACAACTCCCCCCCAACTAACGACACCTCCCTCCCTCATAAGCTCAATGACTTTTATGCCCGCTTCGACATGGACAACCACGAGGCGGCGATCAAGGCCATACTACCTGTCGACCACCAGCCCCTCACTCTCTCCCCCACTGATGTGTGTGCTGCACTGAGCAGGACTAATGCACGCAAGGCTGCTGGCCCCGATGGCATCCCCGGTCGGGTGCTCAGGGTCTGCGCTGAACAGCTGACTGAGGTCTTGACTAACATATTCAACCTGTCACTGGCCCAAGCAGCTGTCCCCACGTGCTTTAAAACCACCTCCATTGTGCCAGTGCCGAAACACACCTCTGCTGTGAGCCTAAATGACTTTCGCCCTGTTGCACTCACCCCCACCATCATGAAGTGCTTCGAGAGACTAGTCCTGGCTCACCTCAAATCAGGCCTATCCCCTCGACTGGACCCCCACCAATTCGCCTACCGGGAGAACAGGAGTACGGATGACGCCATCTCCTCAGTGCTTCACTCCGCGCTCTCCCACCTGGAGGGTGGTAACACCTATGTGAGAATGCTGTTCATTGACTTTAGCTCAGCATTCAACACCATAATCCCCTCCAAACTGATCTCCAAACTCGGCGATCTTGGCATCAACCCTTCCTTCTGCAACTGGTTACTCGACTTCCTCACCAACAGACCCCAACATGTGCGACTAGACAGTCTCACCTCCTCAACCATCACCCTGAACACCGGCGTCCCACAGGGCTGTGTGCTGAGCCCACTCCTCTACTCCCTCTTCACCCACGACTGCACTCCTGTACATGGCTCCAACTCCATCATCAAGTTTGCAGACGACACAACGGTGGTAGGCCTCGTCAAGAACAACGATGAGACGGCCTACAGGGAGGAGGTCCAGCACCTGGCGGAGTGGTGTGCTGACAACAACCTGGCCCTCAACACCAAGAAGACCAAAGAGATCATTGTGGACTTCAGGAAGACCAAAGCAGGCACGCACAGCCCCATCCTTATCGACGGGACGGAGGTTGAGCGTGTCTCCAGCTTCAAGTTCCTGGGTATCCACATCTCTGAGGATCTCTCCTGGGCCCTCAACACCTCGGCCCTGGTCAAGAAGGCTCACCAGCGTCTCTTCTTCCTGAGGAGACTGAGGAAAGCCCATCTGTCTCCTCAGATCCTGGTGAACTTCTACCGGTGTGCCATAGAAAGCATCCTCACCAGCTCCATCACAGTCTGGTATGGAAACTGTACTGTCTCTGACCGGAAAGCGCTGCAGAGGGTGGTGAAAATCGCCCAACGCATCACTAATACCACTCTCCCATCGATCGAGACGGTACAGTACAAAAGGTGTCTGCGGAAGGCACGCAGCATAGTCAAGGACTCCTACCACCCCAAACACAAACTGTTTGCCCTCCTCCCCTCTGGGAGGCGCTACAGGACCCTCCTCGCCAGAACCAGCAGGCTCAAAAACAGCTTCTACCCCTCAGCTGTCACCCTGCTGAACTCTGCACCTCGGTGACCCCCCCCCCCCCCCCGGATACCAACCCCCCGCCCTACCCCCCGGACCACCCCAGTCACTCCCCCAGAGACTTTTACTGTTAAATATACCGCTGTACAATAATGCCCATATAATCATCCTGTATCATACTGTATAGACTTTATTTTAGATAGATATCTCATATACAATCATAGTACTTCCCTGTAGATACTTCATTCATACTCGTAGATATTTCATATATACCCTTATATTTTCTTACAAATACTGTCATTGATGGCCCTTACTACTGTCTATTCATGTTTATTTATTCATGTTTATTTATACCATTGAGATAATTTATATATTTTCCACATTTATACTCCTGTACACAATGTTTATAATGTACCATACTATATATATACACAATGCACTTTACTGCCTCTTTGCACTCTGGTTAGATGCTAAACTGCATTTCGTTGTTCCTGTACCTGTACATGGATAATGACAATAAAGTTGAATCTAATCTAATCTAATCTAATCTAATCTAATTTTGAGAGCTAGCATTTCAAATTTTTTGTTCAGAGATTCAGAGAATAAAACATTTGTGCGAAACTTGGTTTTTGCATAGATAGCAACACCTCCCCCCTTTTTAGGTCTATCGGTACGTAGCACATTATAACCATGAATAAAAATATCTTTGTTGGAGACAGATTTACTCAACCACGTCTCAGATATTACAATTATATCGGCATCTGTTGTTTCTGCCCAGATCCTAATCACATCAATTTTCGGCAGTAAACTACGAACATTAAAATGTACAATCCCAAGGCCCGACGAACTTTTAAAATCGAATGGAGTTTGCAAACACCTCAGACCTGTATGTGGACCGGGATTCGGTTGGACATTTCCAGAGATCAACAATAATAAAACAACCAAACATCTCAAGTTTGAGTTCTTGTATGATTTTTCTTTTCTAAGTCTATACACAAAGTCCAAAAGAGAATCTTCCGATAAAATAAAATATTCGTTTAGCAGTAACAAACAATGGAGATGCCGTAGAATTTCTAAATTGTTCGTTTGCATAGTAGATGGGGCTTGATCACAACTAAACAGCGTATCCGTGACAGTCATAGGTAAAATTATCTGTAGTGATAATCCCACAGGATTTGAGTTACTCACCCAGCTCTGCTCGCCACAGAAGGTGAGTAAACAGTATATTACCAGTAGACTTTTTATTGTGGCTACCGCAGTAGCCTAAATAATGCTGATTTGGCGATCCAAGTTGCACGCTGCACTGGTTGCCAGATAAGTGCGCGTTGTGCTGGAAATTCAGGGGAGCTCTGTGCAGGTTGCCAGTTGCACACAGCACAGGTAGCCAGGATTGAGCAGGGATTTCAGGGGGCACATTGAGTAAGCAGAGGCTGGTAAAATGTAGGTCCAGCTGATTCCTCAGCAGAAGCAGCTCCCAGGAGAAGCTCCCCTTGCTATAGGGATCAGGCGAAGGGGTCCAGGTGTAGATCCCAGAGTGAAGACCTGCAAGCTAGGCCTCACTCAGCAAGGTGGATCAGGCGAGAGGATCCAGGTACAGATCCCCGGATAGAGAGCCCCAGAAAGATGCACAAAAATGCTGCTTATATTATAGTGGTAAGGATCAGTTGATTTCTGAGTTCTCCATGAACAAACACTATCTTCCAGAGTGAAGACATGCAAGCTAGGTCTCACTTATCAAGGTGTCACCATGCATTGTCTTTCAATAGAATATATACAGTATTCAGTATCAAAGACTTGCCCTTTCAATGTATAAAAAAAGATCTGTATTCACTCTAAAAGATTTTCAAAAAGATACCAATAACAAGAAGGACAAAAATTGTCAAATTGTCAAATATTTGTCCTACAAACAAACACAGCCACAGACAAAGACTAACATGCTGCCATCTTGGATTAATGCAAAAGAAATGCTGTTTACTTTGATCACTCGCGCCCAGCGTTTTCATGAATGGACATTTGATCCTGCAGCCCCCCCTAGAGCACAAATGCACGAGTTGGTGAGGATTACCAATGCTTGGCTGGTGGCTGAGCCCAAAACACTCACTCCCCTAGAGAGAGTGATCCTGGACCGTTACATGAGGGCACTCCCCTTTGAAGCAAAAAAATTAGCATGCCAGCAAAACCCCCAAACAGCAGATGAACTGGTGAACATCATGGAAGGCTATCAGGACTCCTATCAGGACTCCTGGACCTGGCCAAAGAGGCCTGGGAGCAACAGCCCTCTCCCCATCGCACGCTGGTGGAACATGTGGAAGAGGTCCAGGAGAGGATGACAGCGCTGTGGCCCATGGTAAGAGAACACATGGCAACCGCTCAGGCTGCCCAAGCCCGCGTCTATAATAGGGGTGCCCAACCCCGGGTGTTCAACCCAGGCGACCGAGTTTTGGTCCTGGTACCCACGGCGGAATGCAAGTTCCTCGCCAAATGGCACGGGCCATACGAAGTCCTTGAAAAGGTGGGAGAAGTGAATTACCGTGTCAGCCAGCCCGGGCGACGACCCCCGGTAAAAATATACCACGTCAACTTGTTGAAAAAGTGGGTCGCCCGGGATGCTTTGTGTGCTGTGTCTCTCCCACCAGGCCCGGCCAAAACAGAGGCGATCTTGGTTCCCATGGGGGAGCAGCTATCAGAGAGACAACGCCAGGACCTGCGTGAGTTAATAGACCGCCATAGGGATGTGTTCTCCACAGACGCTGGCCACACCGACCTTCTGGAACACCACATCATCACAGAGCCCGGGGAAAAGGTGAAGCTGCGGCCCTACTGGATCCCCGAAGCCAGGAGGGAAGCGGTCCGCCAGGAAGTGAAGACCATGCTGGAGAACGGTATTATAGAAGAGTCGCACAGCGCCTGGTGCAGCCCCATCGTGATCGTCCCCAAGCCGGACGGGTCAATCAGGTTTTGCAATGACTTTAGGAAACTGAATGAAATATCAAGGTTTGATGCTTACCCCATGCCAAGAGTTGACGAGCTCATAGAACGTTTGGGGAAAAGCCGTTATATTTCGACCCTTGACCTAACCAAAGGATACTGGCAGGTCCCTCTGGCGCCCACCGCCCGGGAGAAGACAGCCTTCATGACCCCGGACGGCCTCTTCCACTACCTTCGGCTCCCCTTCGGCCTTCACGGAGCACCGGCGACCTTCCAGAGGCCTCCGACCCCATCGAGAGTACGCCACGGCCTATCTGGATGACATCGTGATCCACGGGGAGGAATGGGGGACACATCTCAAGCAAGTCACAGCTGTACTGGGAGCCCTGCGAGGGGCGGGGCTGACAGCCAACCCCAAGAAGTGTCACCTCGGCCTCAGGGACGCAGACTACCTGGGGTATACCATCGGTCGCGGATGTGTAAAACCCCAGACAAGCAAGGTCGAGGCGATCAGAAGCTGGCCCCGCCCCCAAACCAAGAAACAGGTACGCACATTCGTGGGACTCACCAGCTACTACCGCCGTTTTGTTCCCCGTTTCTCCTCCCTTGCTGCCCCCCTCACAGATCTCACAAGAAGTCGGCTGCCGGACCGGGTCCGGTGGACCGAAGAAACGGAGAAGGCGTTCCTGGAGCTCAAGGAGGCCCTTTGCTCCGACCCAGTGCTGGTGACCCCCGACTTCACAAAACCCTTGGTGGTCCAAACGGATGCCTCCGAGACAGGGGTGGGTGCCGTCCTATCACAACTACAAGGAGGTGAGGAACATCCAATAACGTACATCAGCCGAAAACTATTACCACGGGAACAGAAATACTCCACGGTAGAAAAAGAATGTCTGGCAATCAAGTGGGCTCTCGAAGAGTTAAAATATTACCTCTTAGGACGGCACTTCACCCTTGTCACCGACCACTCCCCTCTGGTATGGATGTCAAGAAATAAGGAAACCAACGCTCGGGTCACCCGCTGGTTCTTATCCCTGCAACCCTTTGCCTTCTCGGTCGTCCACAGGTCCGGGGCCGCGCATGGAAACGCGGACGCCATGTCCAGAAGGGACGCCCTAGGAAGTTGGACCGCCCCGCCCTCCCGGTCAGAGCTGAGGGGGAGGGTGTGTGGCGGCCGCCCCATCAGAGAGATGAGAGGGGTGGTAAGAAACTATCGATACATGCCTTTTTCCCCTGGTTTTAATACGGCCAGAGTGGAGACAGGTGAAAGGAAACAGCGCAAGTACAGGAAGTCCTTATATGGGCTTCCTGCTCATCAAGCGGCACCTGACAGCCATCAAGGAGCTAAGTGGGAATGCCATAAGAAGAGGCACCTCACTCACAAGCGGCAGAGTACCTTAGGGGAAATCAATGGTGGAGTTTGGTGAGAGAGAGAGAAAGAGTATTATTAACAAGCTGTGTATGACTATCTTTGAAAGGAGGACCCTGCTGTGTGCTGATATCCCGGATCGTCTGACTACCCTGCTGTGTGCCGAATCCCCCGCCTGTCTGACTACCTCCCCCGTGCCTGATCCCTGCCTGTACGACGTCCCGCCTACCTGCCGAATCCTGCTATCCGTGAGGACCCGTATCTGTGTACCGAACCCTACTTTCCTACCACGACGACGCTCCTGGACTGCGGATAACCCCTACCTCTCTTCCCCAAAATACAGTCGATAAACAGTTTGACTCTATGTGGTTGTGGTTATTGGTTTCATTGATTTCAATCTTGTGTTCACTCATTCCAACTCGAGTGCTTCACAGTAGACATGTTAAAGAAAGTGAGAGGAAAAAGGTATATGTTGGTAATAATAGACAGATTCAGTAGATGGGTGGAAGCAGTTCCATCCAAAGACCAGGGAATGGGAACAGTGGTGAAATTTCTGGTGAACGAGGTAATTCCAAGATTTGGCATACCTGTTATGATAAGTTCTGATAATGGACCTGCATTTGTGGGCAAAATTATTAAACAAGGAATGCAAGCATTGAGAATCAAACAAAGGTTTGGATGCGTATATCACCCCCAATCGCAGGGGATAGTAGAACGCATCAATGGAACTTTGAAAGCTAAGATAAACAAAATCTGTCAAGACACAGGGCTTAATTGGATAGATGCATTACCACTGGCATTAATGAAATACAGAATGCAACAGAATATAATTACTCACCTGACTCCACATGAGATGTTGACAGGGCGAACAATGCCAGCACCTACACTAAGGGGGCCTTCAGGGGGTCCGACCTTAGAAATTTTGGAATTAGAGCTAAGAGAGTACATGAAACAACTAACTGCCATACATCAGACAATATCTGAACAGGAAAGAACAAACCAGCTGGAGAATCCGGGAGAGGAGCATCATCTGAGACCTGGTGACTGGGTCTACGTGAGGAAATTCCGGAGAAGGTGGAACGAGCAGAGGAGAGAAGGACCATTCCGAATTACCAGAACAACACCAACGGCTCTACAAGTAGAGGGCAGTAACCTGTGATATCATTTAAATCATTGTACAAAAGCAGTAGGAGGAGAGCAAGATAATGAGCGAGAAGAAATTCAGACAGATCATGACCGAGACTCAGAGCACGAGGGGGAAGAACCCAACGCTCAGCAGGGTGGGGACAGGGAATTGCAGGACAAGGATAACGAGCCTGGGCTTAGTGAGATTCTTAATGTACTTCAACTGGCTAGCAGCTCTGATACTGACAGGGGCCCCGAAGGTTAGCTCCCAGGGCATGATGATGGGGGGGCTGAATCTAAGTGGACTGAATTGGACCGAACTGATGATATTCGCAATAAAGGAGAATTTGAACAACTGGACTGCAGCGACCTCCGAACTTTGGACCGTACAAGCTTCTATAGCACAAGAGAGGATGTTTAATGTAACTTTGACAGAGTTGCTGACAGACGATGATGACATGGCAGACGGTAGCGGTAGTGGTGACGATAGTGATGATTTACTATCCAATATAGATATAAAAACGCTACCAAAGAATAAAAGTGCACCAGAGACAAATTCGTTAAATCCTAATAAACAATGGCCTATATTTGCAATGTTATTAGTAATAATAGCGCTAGGATTAATATGCATGCTGGGCTTAGTAAAATATATAGAGGATAAGCAAAAGCGAGGTGAAATAGCAGGATGTATATTGGTGATCATAGTGATTGTGTTTGTAGCATCTCTAATGATGTTTCTTATGCTAGAAGATTCACAAGTGAGACAGAAGAGAGGAGTGAAACCAATACAACTAACTAATCCGACTAACATCCATTCACTAAAACAAGCTAAAAAACAACGATGGTGGCAATGGGCCAGGTATACAGCCAAAGTACAGACTGAAGGAAATTGTGTAGTATGTGCAAAAGCAAGACCTGTATATACTGTAATCCCCAACCCGTATACTTATGCGTGGTGTGGTAAGTATCATTCTGCGATACAAGATGCATTAGGCAGGGGACTAGGCCCCCCGAACCTAGTGCATAACAGGCGGCGGCGGAATTGCAAAGTTCCGAGGGCACGTTAAAGACTGTATATAGTGCAGGGGAGAAGACTGAAGGCCCCCGTGTCTGATGAAGTATGAATGGACATACTGCCGTGGTACCGTCTAGTCGGCGTGGCTGTCGCATGTAAGTGTGCAGGCAGTACGTGGTACGTGGATGACAGTCCACACCTAGCAGAGGGGAGACAACCTCTGTGAACAGGCAAGGCTGGTGAAAACGGTCAAAGTTTCTATACCCATAGCAAAGTGGGATAGGGATCAGACCGTCGGTTCCTAAACGGGTGGTTAACAGCTACTACGGGGTCCTGATTAGATGCAGGACTGGAGATCGCTATCGACTGGGTCACCGGCCGGTCGGATCGCAGAGGGTAATAAGACCATGAGAGATGGCCGCCGCATCCATCTCAATGTACAGTCAAGCCACTATAAGCTGAAACCGAATGAGTTAGTAAGCGAGTAGTGCTTTCTGTGATCAGTGTTTTTGAAAAGAAAGCATTGGGAAGCAGAAAAGGCTGAAATGTCCTTTCACTCAGAGGAATCTGGGGAAAGGAATTCAGCGGAAAGGGATCTAGCCTGGAGCTGCGCCCCAGAGAGAGGGAGGCTCGAAGGATCAAAGTGATAACACTTCCATGTGTCCAATAGAGTGTTTAGATAGGTTAGGTTCCTCACAGGGACACTACCCCAATACTGATTGTATACATTGGGGATTATTTCGAGGAAAACAGGGAACTGTGATAAATATGCAACACACTCGTTTATCTAAAAAATCCTTTGAATGCTATAAAGTGGATAGGGGAACCATACCTATGGGACAATTCAGTGGGAAATGCCACATAACCTGGACGTGTAGCAGTAGTAGTGGTGCATTAGCACAGCAACAACCAAAGTCAAGAAATCACACTCAAATTCCGAGTTGCCGACACATAATGTCTGCAGATCAAAGTGTTGCAGACATGTTTTGGATGTGTGGAGATGGAGAGCTATATAATATTCTGACATATAATTGGACAGGAACATGTGCCAGAGTAATGTTAATGGACCCAGTAGTGGTAATGTTCCCAAAGCTAGGGAAAAAACGCAGAATAAAGAGAGCATATGTACCTAACCCTGAAATATGGATAGATGCTATAGGACAACCTAGGGGAATTCCTAATAAATATAAAGCCAGGAATGAAATCGGGGCAGGATTTGAGTCAATTTTGCTATGGATAACCCCTAATAAAAATGCAGAGTGGATAAACTATATTTATTATAATCAGCAAAGATTTATCAACTACACTGACGACGCATTGACAGCATTGGGAGAACAGCTGTCTGCTACAAGTAAAATGACTGAACAAAACAGACAAACACTTGACTGGCTACTGGCGGAAAAGGGGGGTGTCTGTGTTTTATTTGGAGATCAATGTTGTACCTTTATTCCGAACAATACTGGAACTGATTGAACTTTCACTAAAGCTATGCTTAGATTAAAGGGATTGAGAGAGGAAATGATAGCCAATGCAGGATTTGGCCATGAGGTCTGGGACTGGTTGGACAAATCTTTTGGAAAATGGGGAGCATGGTTTGCTAAAGCAGGAGCCATAATTGTAGTAACAATTATTTGTGTATCATTGATGATATGCTGCCTATTACCTGTTCTGAGATCTTTTCTCACCAGAATTGTGGGAGCTTATCCTCTGGTGGCCGAGACATCTCAAACCCCAAAGGACCCTTCTCTGATACTGCACCTGGGTACAGATGAACATTGGTTTCAACGTGGAGAACACCATCCAATGGAAACTGCAATGACTGTACTCCAGTTGACAAAATATGATAATGTGTAAATCCCTCATTCTGACCAACTAGCTTACTCTGAGTAATAGGAGGAATTCAGAGTTGTAAGAGAAGTGCAGCCTTTTTCTCCTTCCTAGACACAAGCGGGAGGTTTTTTGGTTGTGCGTCTCAGGGCCCTTAGTCACCTCTGGAACGGGCAATAGAGAGCTATATTTACTCACACTTAGGATACTTAGAACCTGCGTGTATATAGATATTTAATATAAGAAACCTCTTGACACCTGCTCCAGATATGGCTGAGGATAGAGCAGAAATAACATGCCTGTATGGGGGGAAGGACTGTAAAGGCAAACACAAAACTGATAGAGATTTGTACTATTGGAGGCCGGTTTGTGTTGCGGATGGACCATATAAAAGACAGATAGTTTACAGAGTACGACCTCTTTCACAGAGGCTTCGACGTGTAGCACAGGACATTCAACAAATTTTGCCCTTTAAAGGGGCATGGAATATTCCATGGTTGGCTCCAAGATACCAAAAACGCCTAGACTGGGCACTGGTCTGGGAATGTTGTAATGAATATGCAAATTTTCCGGCATTTTGCATTAGCGCGCGCAAGGTGCATCTCCAGTTCACTGGAACATGCATCACATAGTATTGGATTAGACAAACTCACCTCTGTGGCAATTTTTTTGCATACCAGGTATATTTCCATGCCGTAGCACAGATTCAACTTGTTGGCTTTGGAGAGGTGGGATATTTCCTTCTGGTGCACACTGACGAAACATTTTTCAGTATTATGTTGAATT
>JAKUDI010001468.1:0-21565 GCA_022702515.1 Ilyophis sp. 1 JC-2022
CGTCAAGTTAATAGTTTAGCTTTGTTTGGACGATTGTTTTTTTCATTCTCACCAAGCGGATGATAATGGATAGTTGTGAACATCAAGGTGGAATCAAGGCTTAATCAAGATGCGACCTCTGTCTTCCAAGTTAGCGCCGGAAAAGAATGCGTGAAATCAACATCCCCCTTAGGGCGACCTCTACCCGGAAGTTAACCCTCTGTGGTCCGGAAGTTAACCCTCCGTGGTAATTCTGTGGTTTTTAATAATATTAAATCATGCTTTTTATATAAATCGTTTTTTAAAAGAGGAACTAATTAAATCTTTTAACTATCTTATGAATTATATTTAAATAATAATAAGACCAATGTTTTTCTAAGGGAAAATAATATAACAGGGCTTGTCATTTGTAAGCCTGGGCTACATATAAACATGGGATCTTCTAGAAATACAATTGACAATAATTATTTTGGCCAAGTGGGAATACCAGTACAGAGCTAAAGTCTCTGAACTGGTGGGGAGCAATATATTCAGAGCGAGAGCGCCATCGACTGGTGAAAAATAATTTTAAAACCACGGCAATTGCATACCTTTGAGAATGTCCCCGGTAGTGTTTTCAGCAGCAAGTACAGTGCACACCTTTAGTGGAGCACAGAGACTTTGGAGAGAGGCAAATTACAGTACACAGCTTAATTCGACGACAGAGAATGTGGAAAGAGGCTACTTAAAATGCACACCATTAGTTTACAAGAGAGAGTGTGGAGAAAAACTTTTTACAGAGTGGACCACAGAAACTGTGGAGAGAGGCTAGTTACAGTTTACAACTTTAGTGGAGCGCAGAGACTGTGGAAAGGCTACTTACAGTGTACACATTTTGTGGACTATAGAGACTGTGGAGAAAGGCTTCTTACAGGGCACAACTTTAATGGACCACATAGACTGCGCAGAGAGTCTTTTTACAGTGCACATCTTTAGTGCAGCAAAGAGAATGTGGAGCGAGGTTACTTAAAGTGAACACCATTAGTTGACAAGAGAGACTGTGGAGAGAAGTTACTTACAGTCCACATCTTTAGTGGACCACAGAGACTGTAGCGAGAGGCTTCTTACAGTGTACACCTTTATTTGGCCACAGAGAATGTGGAGAGAGGCTACTTACAGTGCACACCTTTTGTGGACTATAGAGACTATGGAGAAAGGCTTCTTAGAGGGCACAACTTTAATGGACCACATAGACTGTGGAGAGAGTCTTTTTACAGTGCACATCTTTAGTGCAGCAAAGAGAATGTGGAGCGAGGTTACTTAAAGTGAACACCATTAGTTGACAAGAGAGACTGTGGAGAGAAGTTACTTACAGTCCACATCTTTAGTGGACCACAGAGACTGTAGCGAGAGGCTTCTTACAGTGTACACCTTTATTTGGCCACAGAGAATGTGGAGAGAGGCTACTTACAGTGCACACCTTTTGTGGACTATAGAGACTGTGGAGAAAGGCTTCTTCGAGGGCACAACTTTAATGGACCACATAGACTGCGGAGAGAGTCTTTTTACAGTGCACATCTTTAGTGGACCAAAGAGACTGTGGAGAGAAGCTATTTACAGTGTAGACCTTTAGTGGACCAGAAAAATTGTGGAGGATGGCAACTTAGAGTACACAGCATAACAGAACACAAAGAATGTGGGAAGAGGCTAGTTACAGTGCACACCTTTAGTGTTACGGTTCTAACCGTTCCACGCCATGTTTTATGTTTATTGTTATGTCACGCCCTTATTTGTATTCACGTTCTGTCATAGTTTATTAGTTTCATACATTTCTATGTGTTTCCGCAAACTCGCGTTCATGCTTTCTCTCTCTCCCACTTTTGCTTACGTGTTTTCCATTGTATCTGCCATTCCCTGTCTAACTAACAGATTACTAACAATTAGCTAGATCATTGCTTACTAACCATCTAATCTCTTGTAGTTAATTGTTACCTTACGTTTCTAGTGCATGTCCTTACTAATTAACTAATTTACTAACGCTAGGATGGGATCATTACTAACAGACTAATTGACTAATGATCTTCGTCTCGTTTTCCCAAGCTGTTTCTAATTTCTCTCTGTTCTCAAGCTAAGCATTTGCACCCGTCTCCACACACATATAAGCCCTCAGTTTTCACCTGTTCAGTGTGAAATTGTTGCCTCACTAGCACTCTTAAGCATTTGTCAAGTATATGTATTTTGATATCCTGTTTTGATCCAAGCCTGTTTTTTGACCACTGTTTACTGCCAGCCTTTTGTTTTCACTGCCTGTCCTGACCACGATTCCTGCTTGCTGATTTTGTACTTTTGCCACGCGGCGAGGACTGACCCTGCTTGTTTTTCGACTATTCTTTTGCCTTCTCCCGTTTGTACCTCTGCCACGCTGATTTCCTTCCTGGTTCCAAACTACTGCCTGGCTTACCGACGACGAGACTGCCTTCTCACTCGGTACTTTTGTTTATTGGCTGGATCTTTTTGTGTATGACCTTTGCTTGTGCTAAGACAATGATTACGGAACTTTCCTTAATAAAGCCCTTGCGGGTATTTATTACATCCATTGTTCTGAGTCGTGCTTCTCGGGTCCAACCCTCCACGCACTTTGTCTCATTAAGGGGAGCACAGAGACTTTGGCGAGAAGCAAATGACAGTACACAGCTTAATTGGACGACAGAGAATGTGGAAAGAGGCTACTTAAAATGCACACCATTAGTTTACAAGAGAGAGTGTGGAGAAAAACTTTTTACAGAGCACACCTGAAGTGGACCACAGAAACTGTGGAGAGAGGCCAGTTACAGTTTACAACTTTAGTGGAGCGCAGAGACTGTGGAGAAAGGCTTCTTACAGGACACAACTTTAATGGACCACATAGACTGCGGAGAGAGTCTTTTTACAGTGCACATCTTTAGTGCAGCAAAGAGAATGTGGAGAGAGGTTACTTAAAGTGCACACCATTAGTTGACAAGAGAGACTGTGGAGAGAAGTTACTTACAGTCCACATCTTTGGTGGACCACAGAGACTGTAGCGAGAGGCTTCTTACAGTGTACACCATTAGTGGACCAGAGAAACTGTGGAAAAAAGCTTCTTACAGTGCAAACCTTAAGTATACGACAGAAACTGTGGAGAGAGGCTTCTTACAGTGCACACCTTTATTTGGCCACAGAGAATGTGGAGAGATGTGACTTACAGTGCAGACGTTTAGTGGACCCCAGAGACTGTGGAGAGAAGCTAATGTAGAATCCGCAATTACTATACCAATGAGGGAATAGCTTGGAGCGAAGGTTTAAGCGTGATGTATTCCACTATTGCTGCGGGAAAAGGTAAAAAGTTATTTAGAAATAATATTATTTTATTTACTCGTGTATCTGACTCCATTTATAATTATAATTTAGAATTTTGGTTAAACATGCGTGGAGCTCGGAGTGGTTACACTCAACTCGTCCTTAGGTACCATCATTACTTCAATATATAATTTGATATAAATTACTTCTGTTTAATGACTGATACACTTAAGAGTCAGGCTTTTTAAAGATCTGAATACACAGAATATAGAATCTATGATTTTGAAAATGATGTGGATCCAGAGAATCATGTTTTCAGTAACATCAGTGACTCTTGTAGATATTATACAGATGAACATCTTAATGACAGTGTTGAGCTTGACAAGACCTTTTCATTGATACATTTCAACTGTAGAAGCTTACCTAAAAATTTCATAAAAATCAATGAATTTTTGGACACATTTAAAAATAAATTTAAGTTGATAGCTCTATCTGAGACATGGATAAATGAAGAGAAGGATATTGATTTGCATATTAATGGTTATGATTTATATGTCACCAATAGAGCTAATAGGAGTGGAGGGGGCGTGGCTTTTTATATTGATAGTAATTTAAAATGTAGACCAGTGGAATGCTTAACAGTTGTAATTGATGATTTAATGGAGTGTATCGCTGTGGAAATTGAATTAGAAAGAAGGAGAAACATGGTTGTTGCATGTGTTTACAGGAAACCAGGATCAAATATAGAAACCTTTAAGGATAGTTTAGATGAATTAATGAAAGATTTGAATGTTAATAAAACATTAATACTCTGTGGCGATTTTAATATCGATCTTTTAAAGGTATCAACACATAAACAAACTTCAGACTTTTTGGACACATTATACAGTAGAGGGCTATACCCATTGATCACAAAGCCCAGCAGAGTAACCTCGTTCAGTGCAACATTAATCGATAATATTTTTACAAATGTTCTTGAGAATAGTATTAATAGTGGCCTAGTGATAAATGATATAAGTGACCATCTACCTGTATTTGCAACATTTAATTATGAACCACAGCGAAAGAATACAGAGAAGTGCCGCAGATATAAAAGGGTGAGGACGGATGACCGAATAAATGCCTTTAGAAATTATCTCTTAAAACAGGAGTGGAATGGGGTTTACACAGACGAAATAAATACAGCATATGATTCATTTTTAAACTGTTATGTAGCTCTTTATGATAAACACTGTCCAATAGTTTTATGTAAGCATAAAACGTATTATAACAAAAAAGCCTGGATAACAAAGAGCTTACAAAATGCATGTAAAAAGAAAAACAAACTCTATAGAGACTTCATAAAATCTAGAACAGAGACTGCTGCAAAAAAATATAAGGTGTATAAAAATAAATTAACTAATACATTGAAACAGGCAAAAAAGGAATATTATAATACAATTCTACAAGAAAATAAAAACAACATTAAGGGTACATGGAATATTCTAAACAGTGTAATAGGTAACAAATCTAGAACAGATCTACCCAATCATTTTATTAAGGACAATAAGGTGATTAAAAACATGAATGAAGTGGCAAATGAATTTAATTCTTTTTTTGTAAATGTTGGGCCTAATTTGGCAAATGACATTACAAAAAATCATGGTCATAAAGAAAGTGTCTGGAAAGGGGAAAATAAGGTGATGCAGTCAATGTTTCTTGGTGAGGTTAGTGAAAATCAAATTATTTCTGTGGTAGCTAAAACAAAAAATAAGATGTCAACTGATAGTGATGGAATAGACATGAAAATAGTAAAAATGACTATTGACTGTATTATTAAACCACTATGTTATGTTTATAATCTTTCATTTAAAACAGGTGTTTTTCCAGATAGGATGAAAACAGCAAAGGTCATTCCATTTTTCAAGGCAGGAGATAAACATAGCTTTAACAATTACAGACCGGTATCATTACTTCCCCAATTTTCAAAAGTGCTAGAAAAGTTGTTTGTTCAAAAACTAGATAACTTCATTGAAAAAAATAAGATATTAAGTGAGAGTCAATATGGTTTTCGGACAAATCGGTCTACTGCTTTGGCAATAATGGAAATAATAGAAGAAATCATAACAGCTATTGACAGAAGGAAATATACAATAGGGGTATTCATTGACCTAAAGAAGGCATTCGACACAATAGATCACTCGATTTTAATTGCTAAGTTGAATACATATGGTGTGAGAGGAGTTGTTCTAAATTGGTTAACTAGCTATTTACATAATAGACAACAATATGTGCATTTTGCTGGTAATACATCTGAATGTTTGAAGATTGAATGTGGGGTCCCACAAGGTTCGGTTTTGGGGCCGAAACTTTTTATTTTATATATTAATGACATTTGTGAAGTTTCTAAATTGTTACGGTTCGTTTTGTTTGCAGATGACACAAATTTCTTCTGTTCAGGAGATAATTTAAAAACATTATCTGGAAATATTGAAAGTGAAATGGTGAAACTCAAAATTTGGTTTGATGTAAATAAGTTATCGTTAAATCTGTTAAAAACTAAGTATATGGTTTTTGCTAAAAGAAGTAAAGAAGTCTTATTATCCATTGATGGAGTTAATATTGAGAAGGTATCAGAGTTTAGGTTTTTGGGAATCACAATGGATGAAAATTTGACATGGAAATCACATGTATCATATGTTAAAAAAAAGCTGTCAAAGAATATTTTTATTTTGAACAAAGCCAAGTATGTTTTAGATTGCAAAACAATGAGAATGTTGTACTGTTCACTGATACTGCCTTACTTGAGTTATTGTGCAGAAGTGTGGGGTAATACATATATGAGCAATATAATGCCTTTGTTCTTATTGCAGAAAAGAGCAATTCGAATTGTCCACAAAGTTAAATTTAGAGAACATACCAATAGTTTATTTATTAAATCAGGGTTATTGAAACTTACAGAGATAATAGAACTCCAGACATTGTTAATTATGTTCAAAGCCAAAAACAGAGTTTTACCAGAAAACCTGCAAAAGCTATTTGTGTTTACTTCAGAAGATGAGAATCATAGAAGAAGATTTGATTTTAAGCACCAAGTTGCTCGGACTACTTTGAAACAAATGTGTATTTCGGTTGTTGGTGTAAAAATATGGAATTCCCAACTACAGGATTTAAAAGGTTGTACAGATATTCATCGATTTAAAAAAATGTACAAATCCAAAAAAATAAATTGACAATATGCACTCGAATTTAAAATTGGATGTTAATGATCAATTGTTTTGAGCTTGTAAATTTGTACTTGTATGGGTTATTTTTTTTGTTTTGTTTTTGTTTTGTTTGTTTGTTTTTGTTGTTGTTATAATCAAAGTGTTGTTGGTGTAGGCCAGGGGTGTCCAAACTTTTTTCACTGAGGGCCAGATGGAGAAAAATGATGACTACCACGGGCCACAGGCTATTATATATATATATATATAGGCTATGTGTGCGTGTGTGTGTAAAATAAATACAAGTGCGCTCAGACATGTGGCATACAGTTGCCAACATCACTTAGATTTCTATTTAAATTAGGCAAATAGTATAATAGCCTATTAAAAGGCAAG
This sequence comes from Ilyophis sp. 1 JC-2022, assembly GCA_022702515.1. NCBI lineage: Eukaryota > Metazoa > Chordata > Actinopteri > Anguilliformes > Synaphobranchidae > Ilyophis > Ilyophis sp. 1 JC-2022. Next base: position 6,855 of record JAKUDI010001468.1, read on the forward strand.
CTTGAAGAGATTTTAAGAATTTCACTCACCAGTGACACTTCTAATGAGAACAGTGTTGTTGTGCCTTGGACTGAAGAATCGCTGTGATGTCGGGCGTGAGGTTTGTAGATGCGATTCGCAGGACATCGCAAAGGTGACTGTCTGTTATCTTTGATCGCAAACGGCTCTTGTTTAGCGTCATCAGGGAAAATGTTTGCTCACATATGTGAGAGTATATCAGAGTGGTAGATCATGTCCCCATATTCTGTATCCATTTCAGACAGGAATGCTCGAAATTCTCTGTGATTGAGTGCTTTCGCACAAATTATGTTAATAGTTTTCACGACTGTATTCATGACATCGCCCAGTTTCGTGACTTTGGCGCATAATGCTTGCTGGTGTATAATACAGCAATTTAACAGCCTCGCCCCCAGACTCATGAACTTTTCTGCAAACCAGGGAAGCCATTCCGTTACGCTCACCTATCATGACTGGAGCACCATCTGTTGTAACTCCACACAACTTGTCCCAAGGGAGATTCCGATTTTGAATAGCAACTGACACATCTTCAAAAATATCAGCTCCTTTCGTTGTTCCAGTCAGGCTCCGAAGGTCGAGGAGCTCTTCAGTAATGCAAAAATCATCGTCAACCCCCCGCAAAAAAATTAGTAGCTGAGCCGAATCTGTTGTGTCGGTACTCTCGTCACACGCAATTGAATAGAAAAGAAACAACGGAGCTTTGTCTGATATTTTTTTTTGTCATTTGTAGCAGCGGGCCAGATTTAATAATTCTTCTGAAATGTTTCGAGGGCCGCTTTAAAACGCTTCAAGGGCCGCAATTGGCCCGCGGGCCGTAGTTTGGACACCCCTGGTGTAGGCTATTGACCATCTTTCTTCTCTTTTTTTTATTGTTCAAGTAGGGGGCAGATAAATATAAGAAATTTTTTCTTCTTGCTGCTCCTTTCCAATCATGGAGGTGTAAATAAATAAATAAATAAATAAATATATGCTTGCCGGAATCAGCATTATTGCTGAAGTTCAGTTCGGTGGAGAACGCAGAGGTTGGGGGTCTAGCCAACACAATACATGCATTATATTTATCATAGATAGTTGCGAGCCCAGGTCTGAGTGCATTTAAAGAGCTCCTTAAGGCAGATTTGACAAGAACCAGCGTAGAACGCCCATGGGTTCTCTTCACATTAAATCACCAGAACCATACACTACCAACCCTGTTTGCGGGCAGAACTTGACTGTGTTACGACCGCTCGTTACAGCCGTGAACATAAAAGGAGACACGCCACAACAACTTCAAGGAATAACAAAATTTAATTTGAATAAAGAAGGTACTTACAAAAAGAAAGCATTGAGTGTGACAATGTATGCAAATGAGGAGTGTATGCAAGTGAGTGTATGTGTAAAGTGAAATCAGTAGCCAGGGTGTTGTAAGTGCAAAACAAAAGACAAACTAATGAGCAGTACTCTTGCAAACGTTTACGTCACGGGGAAGGTTGAAGCTCTCCACCCCCAGTTGAACCCGCCTTTATAGGGCTTCAGGCTGGGACAGGTGAAGTGAATTACACAATTAGCCTCCCTCTGCACAGATCCTTCACCTGCAGGAACAAAGAGACCCGGCAGCAGGCAAGCAAACAATAGGGAGGCGTCACATTCCCCCCCAGAAAAGGAGGAACCACCCAAAAAGGTCCTCCAAAATACAATTAACTGAAACAACAAAACATACTCCCCTGACTCCACCAAGCTCTGCCTCCACATCTCCAGGACTCTCCACCAACTCCTTTATCAATCCACCTCTGGCGCGCACAGAGGGGGAAAAAAGAAAGAGCGGGAGAGGGAAAGAGAAAGACAGAGACAAACATAGCAGCCTACACAGGCGCACGACTTAAGGCATCGGCCAACACGTTGGCAGTGCCTTTTATGTGTCGGATATTTAAGTCGTAACCTTGTAAAAATAAAGTCCAGCGCATAAGTCGCTGATTAGGGTTGTACATCGTAGTTAAAAAGGTTAACGGATTATGATCAGTATAAATAGTCAAAGGTCCAATAACAGAACCAACATACACTTCAAAATGCTGAAGCGCCCATATCAGTGCCAAAGCCTCTTGTTCAATTGTCGAGTAATTGATTTGATATTTATTAAACTTTCTAGAGAAAAAACTCACCGGATGGTCTACGCCGTGCTCATCTGATTGCATAAGAACGGCACCGGCACCGATCTGACTAGCATCGACGTAGAGAACAAAAGGTTTTTCAAATCGCGGAGCAGAAAGAATAAGTGCATTACACAGCAATGCCTTAGCTGCGACGAAAGCTTCCTGACAATCTTCTGACCAAACGAATGATACTTTTCCTCGCAATAAATTAGTTAACGGTGCCACGACTGTTGAAAAGTTCTTACAGAATCCCCTGTAATATCCAATCATCCCTAAAAATCTCATCAACTCCTTTTTGGATGTCGGTACGGGATAATCGTCAATAGCAACGACTTTCGCCCTGACAGGGCGAACTTGCCCCTGTCCGACCACCTTTCCCAGATACGTAACCGTCGCCCTGGCGAACTCACACTTCGCCAGATTGACGGTCAAAGCATCCTCCATTCTAGGCAATGGGTGACAATCAGTTTTTGTAACAGCATTGACTTTGCGAAAGTCCGTACAAAAGCGAAAGGACCCGTCAGGTTTGTTAATTAACAAACAAGGTGAGGCCCATGATGAAGATGCTGGTTCAGCAATACCATTATTCACCATAAAATCAATTTCAGATTCGAGATATAAACGCTTAGGTGTAGGCACACGATAGAAGCGCTGTTTGATGGGGGCGGCCGTCCCCACATCAATATCGTGCTCTATTACATGCGTGCGCGTAGGAGTATCTGGAAAAAGACTAAGATGGGAATTAATTAAATGGGTCATATCGGAACGCTGTTCGACAGTTAAATAAGCAAGTTGGGATTCCAAAGTTTCTAGGAAAGCGGAGTTGTTTAGTCTGCCCTGTAAAACGCACTCACCTGGCGCTGCAACGTCGTCACCCTCCCCATCCTGAGAAACGGCACCACCCACAGCGCCAGCAGAGAGCGTCCCAGGCACAGTCACTGCAACGCACTCAACTATATTTACAGTTTTTTCCAATTCCTCAGAAGGGCACAAGTTAGGAGGCAAAGTATCAGACACAACATTTTCTGACATGACTTCAGTGTGAGGAGTGTAAAAAGGCTTAAGCAAATTTATGTGACACAACTGCAATTTCTTACGGCGGTCGGGAGTACGAATTAAATAGTTTCTCTCAGAAACACAACGATCAACAATATACGGTCCTGCAAATTTCGCTTGAAAAGGACTACCCACTATAGGCAACAAAGCCATCACTCGATCACCAGACTTAAAACTGCGGTTCTTAACATCACGGTTGAACAAACGTTGCATCTTCGTCTGAGCCTTACCGAGCACTTTCTGTGCCGCTGCATTAGCACGGTACAGGCGGAGGCGAAAATCGCTAACGTAATCCAATACATTCTTTGGAGGAGTTTTGGTGTTCCACTGATCCGCTAAAACAGCTGTGGGACCACGAACTAAATGACCAAACACCAGTTCATTAGGGCTGAAGCCAGTGCTCTCTTGTGCTACTTCTCTTATCGCCAACAGCAACCAAGGCAAACCTTCCTCCCAATCGCGTCCCAACTCTGTGCAATAGGAACGCAACAGGGACTTTAATGTTTGGTGGAACCGCTCGAGAGCACCCTGACTCTGCGGATGATAAGCACTAGCTATATTGTGTCGAATCTTCAATTGATACAATGCCCGTGCAAACTGTTTCGACATAAAGTTTGATCCTTGATCAGATTGAATTATTTTTGGAACACCAAAGGTAGTCATAAAGGTAGTTATAACCTTCAATATGGATTTTGCCGTAATTGAACGTAGCGGGTACGCAGCAGGATATCGAGTCGCTTGACACATTAGGGTTAATAAATAAGAATGACCAGCACTAGAAACAGGCAGAGGACCAACACAGTCCACAATCAAATGCTGAAAAGGTTCGGTCACTACTGGGATAGGGTAGAGCGGAGCAACAGGCACGGTCTGATTAGGCTTGCCGGTAAGCTGACATGTATAACAAGTTTGAATATAACGAGCCACATCTTTCTTTAAACCAGGCCAAAAGAAGCTGCGAAGAATACGATCGTAGGTCTTTCTAACCCCCATGTGTCCTGCAATTTCATTGTGCGAAAGCCGAATAACCGCTTCCCTAAACGCTGTGGGCACAACAATCTGAGAGACTTCTTCAACAAATGAACCTTTTTCATGAAACCACTTACGCTGTAACATTCCATCAGTAATAAAATAACGAGAGGTAGACTGACTAACTTGTTTAGACGCCTCGTCCGAGAGTACAGTGTCCGTTCGGTCCACAGAATTTTCACTCTCAGCACGAGCCCGCTCAAACAAACACACCAGAGAATCATCAGTCAATTGCTCTTTAATTAATTCCTCTCTCGAAACGTTCAACAAAGACATGGAGGAAGGATCAACCTCACTAACGAGATTTTCAACTTTGCCAGATCCCCCTTCTAATGTCTTACTATCATCAATACCGGAGAGAAATGTCTCACTCAGAGCATACCGAGAAAGATCTTTCTCTTCCTTTGGGAAAACATTTTCAGAACAGGCCTTACTTCGAGTCATCGAACGAGTTACCGCACATGAAGTAAACACTTCCGGGAATTCCAATTCCATCACATCCGGCTCCCCGGATGCGTATGGCTCGGAAGATACCACGGGTAGTGGACAAAATCCACGAACTTGTTGCCCGGCTAAATAATTTCCTAAAATTAGTGATATTCCCTCCATAGGAAATTCGGGGCAGACAGCCACCATAACTCGGCCACAGACAAAATCAGAACTGAGATTGATGTAATGACGGGGAACTGTTATGCGACCAGTAACACCACGGATAAGAACACTGTCTCCCGTAGATGACATACTTGAGAAAGGTAACACCGTAGCTAAAATCAAAGATTGCGAGGCGCCAGTATCTCTTAAAATCTTAATAGAGACTTCAAATCATCATCGCCTAGAGACACGGAGCCAGCTGTAGTAAACGAAGCATATTCAGAATTAGTTTCCACGTTTTCTTTCCCCAAAAACAGGATGGCATTTTCAAACGGTTCTGGTGTACTAATAGGACAAATTGGCAATGCATCTACCGAAACCAACCCCACGGTCTTCGAAGCAGCCCACGGAGTGGCGGAGGTGGAATTATAATAAGGCTTAGTCTTGGGGCATCCGCCTTTAAAATGACCACGGTCATGACACCGATGGCAAACCCTATTAGAGTCCTTTTTCCCATCTGTACCGGCAACTACAACGGGGTGGCCACCGGATGCTTGAAAATCAGATTGAGAAGAGGAACCATATCGAGGCGAATCACCACGGGGACGAGTATTTACAAAGTTGCCTTTATAAATTAGCGCATATTCATCTGCCAATACCGCGGCGTCATGGGCCGTCTTCACTTTACGTTCAGTAAGGTATTTAGAGATAGATTCAGGAACAGAGCGTTTAAATTGTTCTAATTCAATCAAATCACACAAGTCTAAAAACGTAGTTACCTCCGAAGCACCAAGCCATCTTGAAAAATTCTTTTTTAGCTCCCGAACAAACTCAACATGAGTCTGCTTCTCGCCCCGTTTCCAATTTCGAAATCGTTGCCTATACGCCTCCGGGACGAGTTCGTAAGCCTTCATTACAGCTGTTTTTACCTGTTGGTAATTTATAGATAATGAGTCGAGTGACGCATACGCATCCTGAGCACGACCGGTGAACACTGACTGTAGCAAAATCACTTGGTCGTCATCCGACCAGCGCCTAGACTTAGCAACTCTTTCAAATAATGTAAAAAAGGTATCGGGAGCAAACGTAAGTATCGCACATCTAGCTCAGGCGCACCACGAGACATAGAACTGTCTTCCAAAAAGGACCCAACATTAGATGAATCTAATAAACCGGGTGTATTACGCACCATCTCAAATTTAGACGCGCGTAGTTCAGATTCACGGTTCTTTATTTGGAGTTCTTTGAACTTCATTTCAGACTGGATTTCCATCTCTCTAAGCCGAATTTGCAACTCTTTTTCACGGATTTCCATTTCTCTTTTTATTTGCTCTTCTTTTAACGCAATTTCCCTTTCCTTTAATCTAAGTTTTGTCATTGCAATTATATCTTCCCCCTCCGAGTCAGACCTTCTCCGTTCCCCCTCAGAATCACCAACCTCGTCAGGAGGAACAAACACTGACTCCTCGATATCATTTTTTAGAGCTAATCGCTTTACTTCCTCCTGCCATTCAGCCTTCCTGGTAGCGACCGGTGGACTTTTTCCACCCCAGAAGATAACGAGCTCCTTCAAACTAGATTTTGTTAAAGAAAGAAAAGCAGAACGAGTGGGGTCTTTTACAAACTCTAGAGCCTTGTCACTCAAACTCTCGGAGGCCATCTTAACTCAGAAATAGAATTGAAAAACAAATGTTTCCCCAAATTTAATATCCTCTCTCTCCTTCTCCCTTGCTACCCATTCACGGGTCCCTAAGACGGTCAGACAACGGAAAGCACAGTGCGATTTACCAGACAGAAAAAGGAGCGGCCATCAGCTAGTCCTAAACTAGGGTCGGCAGGGGGATCTTTAAGCACGAAACCGCCTTACCAATAACACCGGCAAGCAGAGTGCCCCCGTCTCCGCCTTCTTGTGACCCGCCCTTGCGGCCCCTTGATGGAAAAACACTGTCGGCAATCGCACCGGTTCTCCGCAGTCCACCGTACCACAGAGGCTGTACCGCAGGAGAACCGAGAGAGAGAATGATCCCAGGCCGTAGCGTATAGCACAGGGATCTTTTGCTTTCGTTCAACCTTCCCCACGAAGGATTTATAAAACAATGTGAAAACTCAATTTACGCACACTTTAACCAGGAGGCTTTTCACTCACTGAGCTCCTCCAAACTATACGGACATGTAATTAAACACTCCAACAAATTTACAAACTTTTCTTAACGTTATTCCTTGTATTAACAACAATCACAGCGTGTCTCCAGCAACCTGTAAATTTCATGCAACAAGCCAATCAATTAGCAATCAACTAGCAATCAATTAGCAATCAATAATTGTTTGATTAGTAACTCACTACACATGTTAAATATGTGACAAAAGGTATGGTTTGGACCGAAAACCATCCCGGACGAGCCCCCAATTATGTTACGACCGCTCGTTACAGCCGTGAACATAAAAGGAGACACGCCACAACAACTTCAAGGAATAACAAAATTGAATTTGAATAAAGAAGGTACTTACAAAAAGAAAGCATTGAGTGTGACAATGTATGCAAATGAGGAGTGTATGCAAGTGAGTGTATGTGTAAAGTGAAATCAGTAGCCAGGGTGTTGTAAGTGCAAAACAAAAGACAAACTAATGAGCAGTACTCTTGCAAACGTCTACGTCACGGGGAAGGTTGAAGCTCTCCACCCCCAGTTGAACCCACCTTTATAGGGCTTCAGGCTGGGACAGGTGAAGTGAATTACACAATTAGCCTCCCTCTGCACAGATCCTTCACCTGCAGGAACAAAGAGACCCGGCAGCAGGCAAGCAAACAATAGGGAGGCGTCACAACTGCATTTCCCAACTTGAGAACGACACTTTCTGTACCAGGCCGCTGATCAGTCGGTCCTTGGTCAGAATTGTCCCCCTGAGTCTTCAGTCGTAATTTAGGCTGAAAAGGGTATAAGATGGATGAGAGTCATGGAGACCATGCACGTTAAATATAAAAATAATTTAATAACAGGCAGTGAGGTCATTAGCTTAGAATTAGCCCTGAGTGAGACGCAGGAGTTCTGACTCTGAGACTCCCACATACATACCACAGTGCTCGGTACACTGCAGCTCGGATCATGCAGGTAATTGAAGCTGGGAAAGGGGTTAAAAGAAAGATGCAGTTGATGTGAAAACATGGTAATTTATTAATGACAAATAATCACTGGTTAAAACTGTGAGAGCAAACACAACACATTCACTGCCTATAGCTAAACACAGGATAACATGCTGCTAAGACACATAAACATGAACAAGTTCACTAACAAAGTATATCACCAAGTGATTCCGTACAGTGTGACTATGGTACCAGGAGAACTGTTAAGCAGATTCTCCTCGAATATGCCTTTGGGTTGTCCTTAAATGAAGTACAGCGCAGGCATGCAGGCCTTCCACACCCCACAAATCTCTTTGTTTGTCCAAATAAGGTCTGGCAGGAAGAGAAGTTTCACCACCCAGGGACCCCCCTCCACAGAGTCTACCCCTCCCAATCTAGTGACAGTAATAAGACTATTTGAACGACGGCGCGTGATCTTATGATCTTCTCTATCATATCTAGATATCAGGTGAGGTCCCGGTGATGGCCACCCTAGGTTCCAGACACTTATATGGACAAGCGCATCCCTGATAACCTATACAATCCTCCTTCCACATTCTTTATTTCTCCCCCTCCTATACTTTCACATACCACACACTTCAATGAGTATTATCCAGGTTCACCACATTTATCATATTATCCACAATTACTTTATACTTCCACAATTACTAATTTACATGCACATACATATGATGCAATATACATATACAGCTTTGTTTTAGTCAATCGTCCAAAAAGCCATTCAGTTCAAGAGCCTTTGATCCTATGAGAAACCTGGGTTACTCATTATGAGGATCAAACCTCCTACAGGATGCCTTCTCAAGTCCATTTGTAGGGTTAATTCCAGCTGTAGTTTACGAGGCCATGAGAGGTCAGAGGAAAAGGGTTCTCAGGCCACCTGGTAAATTGTTTTATTGCACCCTCAAGGAAATCACCACCAGCTCCAAGGGTTTATGACTGATAATGCCTTTTTCAGTCTTAAACTATTTACAGTGTAGACCTTTAGTGGACCATAAAAATTGTGGAGGATGGCAACTTAGAGTACACAGCATAACGGACCACAAAGAATGTGGGAAGAGGCTAGTTACAGTGCACACCTTTAGTGGAGCACAGAGACTTTGGAGAGAGGCAAATTTAAAAAAGAGGCTACTTAAAATGCACACCATTAGTTTACACGAGAGAGTGTGGAGAAAAACATTTTTCTTACCGTGCACACCTTTAGTGGACCACAGAGACTGTAGCGAGAGGCTTCTTACAGTGTACACCATTAGTGGACCAGAGAAACTGTGGAAAAAAGCTTCTTACAGTGCAAACCTTAAGTAGACGACAGAAACTGTGGAGAGAGGCTTCTTACAGTGCACACCTTTATTTGGCCACAGAGAATGTGGAGAGAGGCAACTTACAGAGCGCACCTTTAGTGGACCACAGAGACTGGAGAGACGCTACTTAAAGTGGACACCTTAAGTAAACCAGAAAGAATGTTGGAGAGATGTGACTTACAGTGCAGACGTTTAGTGGACCACAGAGACTGTGGAGAGAAGCTATTTACAGTGTAGACCTTTAGTGGACCAGAAAAATTGTGGAGGATGGCAACATAGAGTACACAGCATAACGGACTACATAGAATGTGGGAAGAGGCTAGTTACAGTGCAAACCTTTAGTGGGGCACAGAGACCTTGGAGAGAGGCAAATTACAGTACACAGCTTAATTGGACAACAGAGAATGTGGAAAGAGGCTACTTAAAATGCACACCATTAGTTTACAAGAGAGAGTGTGGAGAAAAACTTTTTACAGAGCACACCTGAAGTGGACCACAGAAACTGTGGAGAGAGGCCAGTTACAGTTTACAACTTTAGTGGAGCGCAGAGACTGTGGAAAGGCTACTTACAGTGCACACATTTTGTGGACTATAGAGACTGTGGAGAGAGTCTTTTTACAATGCACACCTTTAGTGCAGCAAAGAGACTGTGGAGAGAGGTTACTTAAAGTGCACACCATTAGTTGACAAGAGAGACTGTGGAGAGAAGTTACTTACAGTCCACATCTTTAGTGGACCACAGAGACTGTAGCGAGAGGCTTCTTACAGTGTACACCATTAGTGGACCAGAGAGACTGTGGAGCGAGGCTACTTACAGTTGTAAGACTGAAAAAGGTGTTATCAGTCCTAAACCCTTGCAGCTGGTGGTGACTTCCTTGAGGGTGCAATAAAACAATTTACCCGGTGGCCTGAGAACCCTTTTCCTCTGACCTCTCACGGCCTCGTAAACTACAGCTGGGGTTGAGCCTACAACTGGACATCAGAAGGAAACGGCATCCGAATGACGCTGGGAACTCAGGCCTGCTCACAGGTCTTTTACAGCCTAGGTTCTGGACTGAATGGTGAACATATTAAACAAAGCTGTATATGTATATTGAATCATATGTATGTGCATGTAAATTGATAATTGTGGAAGTATAAAGTAATTGTGGATAATATGATAAATGTGGTGAACCTGGATAATACTAATTGAAGTGTGTGGTATGTGAAAGTATAGGAGGGGGAGAAATAAAGAATGTGAAAGGAGGATTGTATAGGTTATCAGGGATGCGCTTGTCCATATAAGTGTCTGGAACCTAGAGTGGCCATCACCGGGACCTCACCTGATATCTAGATATGATAGAGAAGATCATAAGATCACGCGCCGTCGTTCAAAGAGTCTTATTACTGTCACTAGATTGGGAGAGGTAGACTGTTTCTCTCCCTGGAGGGGGGTCCCTGGGTGGTGAAACTTCTCTTCCTGCCAGACCTTATTTGGACAAACAAAGGGACTTGTGGAGTGTGCATACCGGCGCTGTACTGCATTTAAGGACATCCCAAAGGGATATTCGAGGAGAATCTGCTTAACAGTTCTCCTGGTACCATAGTCACACCGTACGGAATCACTTGGTGATATACTTTGTTTGTGAACTTGTTCATGTTTATTTGTCTTGACAGCATGTTATCCTGTGTTTAGTTATAGGCATTGAATGTGTTCGTGTTTGCTCTCACAGTTTTAACCAGTGATTATTTGTCATTAATAAATTACCATGTTTTCATATCAACTGCATCTTTCTTTTAATCCTTTTTCCAGCTTCAATTGTCTGCATGATCTGAGCTGCAGCGTTCCAAGCTAATGACCTCCCTGCCTGTTATCCAATTATTTTTATATTTAACGTGCGTGGCTCTCATCCATCTTATACCCTTTTCAGCCTAAATTACGACTGAAGACTCAGGGGGACAATTCTGACCCAGGACCGACTGATCAGCGGCCTGGTACAGACGTGGCGTACTCAAGTTGGGTAGGCAGACAAGTGACGGCCCACATACAGGGTTGGGTGGTGTATGGTTCTGGCAATTTGATGTGAAGAGAACCCATGGGCGTTCTACGCCGGTTCTTGTCAAATTAGCCTTAAGGAGCCCTTTAAATACACTCAGAGTAGTGCATGGTTCTGGTGATTTGATATGAGAACCCATGGGCGTTTTACGCCGGTTCTTGTCAAATTAGCCTTACGGAGCCCTTTCATGGTTCTGGTGATTTGATATGCGAACCCATGGGCGTTTTACGCCGGTTCTTGTCAAATCTGCCTTAAGGAGCCCTTTAAATGTACTCAGACCTGGGCTTGCAACTATCTATGATAAATGAATATCATGTATTGTGTTGGCTAGACCCCCAACCTCTGCGTTCGCCACTGAACTGAACTTCAGCAATAATGTTGATTCCGGCAAACATATATTGAAGTAATGATGGTACCTAAGGGCGAGTTGATTGTAACCACTCCGAGCTCCACGCATGTTTAACCAAAATTCTAAATTATAATTATAAATGGAGTCAGATAAACGAGTAAATAAAATAATAATATTTCTAAATAACTTTTACCTTTTCCCACAGCAATAGTGGAATACATCACGTTTAAACCTTCGCTCCGAGCTATTCCCTCATTGGTCTAGTAATTGCGGACTCTACACAGTGCACACCTGTAGTGGACCACAGAGACTGTGGAAAGAGGCTACTTACAGTGCACACCTTTACTGGACCACGAGATTGAGGAGAGAGACTACTTACAGTGTTCACCTTTAGTGGACCAGAAAGACTATAGAGATGAGCTACTTACAGTGGACATCTTTAGGAGACCACAGAGACTGTGGAAAGAGGCTACTTACAGTTATCATTTTTTGTAAACCAGAAAGACTGTGGAGAGAGGCAACTTACAGTGCACACCTTTAGTGGACTACCGAGACTGTGGAGAGAGGCTACTTACAGTGCACACCTGTCGTGGACCTCAGAAATGGTGGAGAGAGGCTACTACAGTGCACAACTTTTGTGGACCACAGAGACTGTGGAGGGATGCTACTTACAGTGCACACCTTTAGTGGACCATAGAGACTGTGGAATAAGGCTACTTACAGTGAACACCTTTACTGGACCACAGAGACTGTGGAGAGAAGCTACTTACAGTGCACACCTGGAGTGGGCCACAGAGACTGTGGAATTAAGACTACTTACAGTGAACATCTTTACTGGACCCCAGAGACTGTGGTGAGAGGCTACTTACAGTTTACACCTTTAGAGGACCAGAAAGACTGTGGAGATAAGCTACTTACAGTGCACATCTTTAGGAGACCACAGAGACTGTGGAAAGAGGCTACTCACAGTGCTCACCTTTAGTCAACCAGAAAGTCTGTGGAAAGAGGCAACTTACAGTGCACACCTTTAGTGGACCACAGAGACTGTGGAGCGAGGCTACTTACAGTGCACACCTGTAGTGGACCTCTGATACTGTGGAAGGAGGGTACTTACAGTGCACACCTTTACCGGACCACAGATACTGTGGAGAGAGACTACTTACAGTGTTCATCTTTAGAGGACCAGAAAGACTGTGGAGATAAGCTACTTACAGTGGACATCTTTAGGAGACCACAGAAACTGTGGAAAGAGGCTACTTACAGTTCTCATTTTTTGTAAACCAGAAAGACTGTGGAGAGAGGCAACTTACAGTGCACACCTTTAGTGGACTACCGAGACTGTGGAGAGAGGCTACTTACAGTGCACACCTGTAGTGGACCTCAGAGACTGTGGAAAGCGGATACTTGCAGTGAACACCTTTACTGGACCACAGAGACTGTGGAAAGAGGCTACTCACAGTGCTCACCTTTAGTAAACCAGAGAGACTGTGGAAAGAGGCTACTTACAGTGCACACCTTTAGTGGACCATAGAGACTGTGGAGAGAGTGAGACGGATGTGTGCGGGTTGGACCAGTAATGCACGACTCAGAACACTGACGTAATAATAAACGCCCGCAAGGGCTTTATTATGGGGGAATCCAAAAACGTAGTCACACAAGCAAAGTCCAAAAACTATGAGGGATCTCTGTCAGAAACAGATATGGGAATATTGGAGATCCAAGTGCAAGTAGTTGGGCAATCTTAAAGTGTTCGTAAGAACACCACTAGAAACGGACAATAGTCCGTAGTGGAGAAACAACTAAAAATGAAAGAACAACAAACCTCGCAATCTAAACGAGGAGCTCGATAAACGAGCAAAACAAAGGAATAAGCAATAACGCTTATCTAACTCCCGTATGTGGAGTGAAACAACAAAAAACAGCGAACTGAAAAGACCCCAAAAACTTTGGGTGAGACACTCGTAGGTAGAGTAGAGAACAAAAGAAAACGATACCTCTGCTCTGAAATAAGAGCGTATAATAGAATAGTTTTCTCTCTAAGGTTGTACTGCTAACAAGTCCCGCGTTGCTAATCAAAGCGGTCGATAGCAATACAACTTCCTATACCCTTTTTTACCGGCTCGAATGTCATGCAAAATAACATGGAAGCAACGAGAGAGGCCGGAAGCGGGGTATAAATAGTGAGCGGAAATACCTGCCAGGTGAACTCACTAATGACAAGGTGAAAGCAAAACCCGTGACGGAACCCAGGAAAATCCGATAGATTACCGGTAAACGATAAAAACGAACAAAGCGACGTGGAGATAAGGGAAGAAAGGTCAGATCCATGACAAAAAACAATAAATCCAGCCAGGCCAAAGATACAGTACCGAGGGAGAAGGCAGTCTCGAAGTCGGTATCCATGCAGGAGTTTGTTAACCAGAGTAGCTGTCAGCGGAGCAGAAGTACAAAACAGGGAAAAAGCAAAGTTCATAGTCGTGGGGCGTAGCAGGAGTCAGACCGAAGTCCTATCTGCGGGGCAGAGGTACAAAGAGACAGTAGGCAAAACTTGTGGTCAAAAACAGGCAGTGGAAACAATAGGCAGGCAGTAACGATGGTCAATAAACAGGCTAGATCAATAACGGTAGTCAAAACAATGGTAAACGCTCAAAAGTGACAATAGTAAACTAAGGCAACAATTTCGCAACGAACAGACATGAACACTGAGCTTAAATGCAGGTGTAGACAGGTGCAAACATTTAGCTTGAGAGCAGCAGGAAATTCACAACAGCTTGAGAAAATGAGACACGTAACGAGGCAATTAGTAAATCGTTAGTAGTTAACCTATCCTGACCTAGCGTTAGTAAATTAGTAATCAACATGCACGAGAAGCGTAAGGTAAACATGAACACATTAGTTAGTATTACCCAATCCTGATCTAATGTTAGTATATTAGTAACTAGACAAGGGAGAATGAAACAATTAGGGAAGCGTGAGTGACAGCAAGAGAAGAAACAGCATGAACGCAAGGCTGCGGAAAAACATGGAAATATGTATGCAAACAATGAACTGCATCATAACATGAAC
>JAKUDI010001469.1:0-82951 GCA_022702515.1 Ilyophis sp. 1 JC-2022
TCAAAAAATTGTTGTCGTCAAAAAAAGTCGTCTTCAAAAAAAGTTATAAAATGTTGTTTTTTTTCCGTCTTCAAAAAATTTTTTGTCATCAAAAAGTCGTCATCATCATCATCATATGATAAAAAATCTTATTCTTGTTGTATTTCCTTTTTAAATATCGTTTTATTAACCACATCAAAAAGAATGGTCTGGGGGAAGTGTGATACGCTTTTTTTCTTCAACAAGGCGCCTGGAAATCCAAACCCTGACACCCACAACAGCTTTATTACGTCTTTTGTCCCCATACGTTCTATTTCAAAAACATGTCCGGACATGTCTGTGTCTGTAATAAACCATTGTGCTCTATAGGCATTTTTAGAAAAGGTGGCCTAAAATAAAAAAATCGTAACTTCTTTTTTGCTCGGGAAAAATTTATCTTTCCAGAATTTATCTTCTCACAGCCTAAAATGGAGAACCCAGACATTAGGCCTACAAAGTATAGCCGCATATACTCATTTTAGAAAATGTAAAATAAAAGATATATATTTTTATTTGGAAACACTGTGCGTGATTAAATAATAGACAGATATATTTACGAATAGACAGTTTAAAAAACAAAAAACAATCTATCCTATGCATTCACAGATACCCGTAGCACGAAAAAATAAAAAAATGTTAATTCGCTTTAAATTCACCAAATCCACAAGCACACGCAGACTGAAAATTCCCACGGTCCAAAGGTCAATCCGCACGCATGCACAGATTGAAAATTCCCACGGTCAAAAGTTCACCCTCCCCTTTGTTTTGGTACGTGGAGGTGTTAATTATGCAAATAAGGTGTGACGTAGGTGTGAAATATGCAAATTAGTGGGCTTTTCAAATTCCTACTGGGGGTGGAAAAACAGGGTTAACATATATACTACTCACAGTCTCTGTGGTCTCCTGAAGATGTCCACTGTAAGTACCTTTTCTCTATAGTCTTTCTGGTCCTCTAAAGGTGTGCACTGTAAGTAGCCTCTTTCCACAGACTCTGTGGTCCTCTACAGGTGTGCACTGTAAGTTGCCTCTTTCCACAGACTCTCTGGTTGACTAAAGGTGAGTAGCCTCTTCCCACAGTTTCTGTGGTCCACTACAGGTGTGCACTGTAAGTAGCCTCTCTCCACATTCTCGGTGGTCCACTAAAGGTGTGCCCTGTAAGTGTTACGATCCGCTCCGCTCCCCGTCCCTTCCTTGGGGTTTTCCTGTTTTCCCTGAACCTGATTGTGTCATGTCTGCGTTCATTGCCTGATTGTGTCTACATTGCACATTATTACTTGCACCACATCTTAATGACACAATTCACACCTAATTGCTTTCACCGCATTGCTCACGTGGTTTTCTAATTGTTCAATCAATTCGCTAATCTCGCACGCATTTCCCGCAAGCTGCAGTTTATCAGCTCTAATGACACTAGTTATATTAACCGTGCTGTTCCTGTGATTCCTTGTCTGAGTATTACGGTCCTTGTCGCGTTTGTACTTTTGTCCCGAATTTCTAGTTTTCTAGACTGGATATATGTACCCAGGTCTGGATGCCACACGCCCTGACTTCCCTGTGTGGATCCTGACTCTGCCACCGCCTGATCCTTCGAACCTGGCTAAAGACCACTCCTGGCTACTTCGCCTTCTTGCTGGATCCTGACTCTGCCACCGCCTGATCCTGCGCTGCGAACCTGGCTTCAGATCGCACACCCTGGTTTTCCGGTGTACCTACAGAATATATAGACACTTATCTTCTTTCCTGTCTCGTCGTGCATTTGGGTCCTTACCTCCCTGCTGGACGTCACAGTAAGTTGCCTCTCTCCACAGTCTTTCTGGTTTACAAAAAATGAGATCTGTAAGTAGCCTCTTTCCACAGTTTCTGTGGTCCAGTAAAGATGTTCACTGTAAGTAGCCTTATTCCACAGTCTCTGTGGTCCACTCCAGGTGTGCACTGTAAGTAGCTTCTCTCCACAGTCTCTGTGGTCCACTAAAGGTGTGTACTGTAAGTAGCCTCTCTCCACAGTCTCTGTGGTCCACTAAAGGTGTGCACTGTAAGTAGCCTCTTTCCACAGTCTCTCTGGTTTACAAAAAATGAGAACTGTAAGTAGCCTCTTTCCACAGTCTCTGTGGTCTCCTAAAGATGTCCACTGTAAGTAGCTTATCTCCACAGTCTTTCTGGTCCTCTAAAGGTGAACACTGTAAGTAGTCTCTCTCCACAGTCTCTGTGGTCCAGTAAAGGTGTGCACTATAAGTAGCCTCTCTCCACAGTCTCTGTGGTCCACTAAAGGTGTGCACTGTAAGTTGCCTCTTTCCACAGACTCTCTGGTCCGGTAAAGGTGTGCACTGTAAGTAGCCTCTTTCCACATTCTCTGTGGTCCACTACAGGTGTGCACTATAAGTAGCCTCTCTCCACAGTCTCTGTGGTCCACTAAAGGTGTGCACTGTAAGTTGCCTCTTTCCACAGACTCTCTGGTCCACTAAAGGTGTGCACTGTAAGTTGCCTCTTTCCACAGACTCTCTGGTTGACTAAAGGTGAGCACTGTGAGTAGCCTCTTTCCACAGTTTCTGTGGTCCACTACAGGTGTGCACTGTAAGTAGCCTCTCTCCACAGTCTCGGTGGTCCACTAAAGGTATGCACTGTAAGTAGCCTCTTTCCACAGTCTCTGTGGTCCACTAAAGGTGTGCACTGTAAGTAGCCTCTCTCCACAGTCTCTCTGGTTTACTAAAGGTGAGCACTGTGAGTAGCCTCTTTCCACAGTTTCTGTGGTCCAGTAAAGGTGTTCACTGTAAGTATCCTCTTTCCACAGTCTATGGGGTCCAGTAAAGATGTTCACTGTAAGTAATCTTAGTCCACAGTCTCTGTGGTCCACTCCAGGTGTGCACTGTAAGTTCCCTCTTTCCACAGACTCTCTGGTTGACTAAAGGTGAGCACTGTGAGTAGCCTCTTTCCACAGTTTCTGTGGTCCACTACAGGTGTGCACTGTAAGTGTGAGGGTTATCTGTGCTAAAGACAGAGGGAATATTGGAGGTCCAGTTGCGACAGATACAGAATCTTTAAGTGTTCAACGAACACCACTAAAACGGACAATAATCCGTAGTGGAGAGGGAGAATAAGGAGAACACAAAATAACCTCACGAAAAAGATGAGGAACTCGATAAGCGAGCAAAACAACCGAATAAGCAGACATGCTTATCTAACTCCGTTTGTGGAGCGAACGAACAAAGAAAATAAAACTATTAAGATTCCTTTAACTGGAATCAGGACAGTTAGAGCGCTCGTACAAGAACAAAGGAAATAAGCGGACACGCTTATCTAACAACGTTCGAGGAGCGAACGAACAAAGAAAATAAAACTATTAAGATTCCTTTAACTGGAATCAGGACAGTTAGAGCGCTCGTACAAGAACAAAGGAAATAAGCGGACACGCTTATCTAACAACGTTCGAGGAGCGAAACGAAAGAAAACCGAGAACTCATAAAACCCTAACTTCTTGGGTAAGAGCACTCGTAAGTCCGAGTATAAAACGAAAGAAAATGAGAAAGCCTCTGCTCTGAAATGAGAACGAAAAGAAACTTGCTTTTCTTTCTAAACCCTATCTTTCTAAACCCTTTCTTTTTAAACTAGCTTTCAACTAATTTCCTATACCTCTTTACCGGCTCGAATGTTAAGTGGAATAACATGGAAGCAACGAGAGAGGCAGGAAGCGGAGTATAAATAGTCAATGGAAATTAATAACAGGTGAACTTACTAATGACGAGACGAAAGCAAAACCCCGTCACGGAACAAAGGAAAATCCGATAGATTACCGGTAACGACAAAAAAGAATAACGAGAATGTGGAGATAAGGGAAGGAAGGCAAGATCCATGACAGTAAGTAGCCTCTCTCCACAGTCTCTGTGGTCCACTAAAGGTGTGCACTGTAAGTAGCCTCTCTCCACATTCTCGGTGGTCCACTAAAGGTGTGCACTGTAAGTTGCCTCTCTCCACAGTCTTTCTGGTTTACAAAAAATTAGAACTGTAAGTAGCCTCTTTCCACAGTTTCTGTGGTCCAGTAAAGATGTTCACTGTAAGTAGTCTTATTCCACAGTCTCTGTGGTCAAGTCCAGGTATGCACTGTAAGTAGCTTCTCTCCACAGTCTCTGTGTTCCACTAAAGGTGTGTACTGTAAGTAGCCTCTCTCCACAGTCTCTGTGGTCCACTAAAGGTGTGCACTGTAAGTAGCCTCTTTCCACAGTCTCTCTGGTTTACAAAAAATGAGAACTGTAAGTAGCCTCTTTCCACAGTCTCTGTGGTCTCCTAAAGATGTCCACTGTAAGTAGCTTATCTCCACAGTCTTTCTGGTCCTCTAAAGGTGAACACTGAAAGTAGTCTCTCTCCACAGTCTCTGTGGTCCAGTAAAGGTGTGCACTGTAAGGAGCCTCTTTCCACAATTTCTGTGGTCCACTACAGGTGTGCACTGTAAGTAGCCTCTCTCCACAGTCTATGTGGTCCACGAAAGGTGTGCACTGTAAGTAGCCTCTTTCCACAGTCTCTCTGGTTTACAAAAAATGAGAACTGTAAGTAGCCTCTTTCCACAGTCTCTGTGGTCTCCTAAAGATGTCCACTGTAAGTAGCTTATCTCCACAGTCTTTCTGGTCCTCTAAAGGTGAACACTGTAAGTAGTCTCTCTCCACAGTCTCTGTGGTCCAATAAAGGTGTGCACTGTAAGGAGCCTCTTTCCCCAGTTTCTGTGGTCCACTACAGGTGTGCACTGTAAGTAGCCTCTCTCCACAGTCTCTCTGGTTTACTAAAGGTGTTCACTGTAAGTAGCCTCTTTCCACAGTCTCTGGGGTCCAGTAAAGATGTTCGCTGTAAGTAGTCTTATTCCACAGTCTCTGTGGTCCACTCCAGGTGTGCATTGTAAGTAGCTTCTCTCCACAGTCTCTGTGGTCCAGTAAATGTGTGCACTGTAAGTAGCCTCTCTCCACAGTCTCGGTGGTCCACTAAAAGTGTGTACTGTAAGTAGACTCTCACCACAGTCTCTGTGGTCCACTAAAGGTGTGCACTGTAAGGAGCCTCTTTCCACATTTTCTGTGGTCCACTACAGGTGTGCACTGTAAGTAGCCTCTCTCCACAGTCTCTGTGGTCCACTAAAGGTGTGCACTGTAAGAAGCCTCTCTCCACAGTTTCTGTCGTCTACTTAAGGTTTGCTCTGTAAGAAGCTTTTTTCCACAGTTTCTCTGGTGTACACTGTAAGAAGCCTCTCGCTACAGTCTCTGTGGTCCACTAAAGGTGTGCACGGTAAGAAGACTCTCTCCGCAGTCTCTGTGGTCCAATAAAGTTGTGCACTGTCAGAAACCTTTCTCCACAATCTCTGTGGTCCACCTTAGGTCTGCACTGTATAGGCACCGCTCTCCACAATCTTTCTGGTCTACTTAAGGTGTCCACAGTAAGTAGCCTCTGTCCACAGTCTTTCTGGTCCACTAAAGGTGTGCAATGTAAGTAGCCTCTTTCCACAATCTCTGTGCTCCACTAAAGGTGTGAACCGTAAGTAGCCTTTCGCTTACAGCCTGTCTCCAAAGTTTTTGTGGTCCTCTGTGTCCTCTGTAAGTAACCTCTGTCCACAGTCTCTTTGCTGCACTAAAGGTGTGCATTGTAAAAAGACTCTCTCCACAGTCTCTATCATCCACAAAAGGTATGCACTGTAAGTAGCCTTTCGCTACAGTCTCTGCCCTCCACTAAAGTTGTAAACAGTAACTAGCCTCTCTCCACAGTTTCTGTGGTCCACTTCAGGTGTGCTCTGTAAAAAGTTTTTCTCCACACTCTCTCTTGTAAACTAATGGTGTGCATTTTAAGTAGCCTCTTTTTTTAATTTGCCTCTCTCCAAAGTCTCTGTGCTCCACTAAAGGTGTGCACTGTAACTAGCCTCTTCCCACATTCTTTGTGGTCCGTTATGCTGTGTACTCTAAGTTGCCATCCTCCACAATTTTTCTGGTCCACTAAAGGTCTACACTGTAAATGGCTTCTCTCCACAGTCTCTGTGGTCCACTTCAGGTCTGCTCTGTAAGAAGCTTTTTTCCACAGTTTCTCTGGTCCACTAATGGTGTACACTGTAAGAAGCCTCTCGCTACAGTCTCTGTGGTTCACTTAAGGTCTGCACTCTAAATAGTCTTTTTGGTTTTTGTGGTCCTCTGTGTCCTCTGTAAGTAACCACTCTCCACAGTCTCTTTGCTGCACTAAAGGTGTGCATTGCAAAAAGACTCTCTCCACAGTCTCTATAGTCCACAAAATGTGTGCACTGTAAGTAGCCTTTCGCTACAGTCTCTGCGCTCCACTAAAGTTGTAAACTGTAACTGGCCTCTCTCCACAGTTTCTGTGGTCCACTTCAGGTGTGCTCTGTAAAAAGTTTTTCTCCACACTCTCTCTTGTGAACTAATGGTGTGCATTTTAAGTAGCCTCTTTCCACATTCTCTGTTATCCAATTAAGCTGTGTACTGTAATTTGCCTCTCTCCAAGGTCTGTGTACCCCACTAAAGGTGTGCACTGTAACTAGCCTCTTCCCACATTCCTTGTGGTCCGTTATGCTGTGTAATCTAAGTTGCCATCCTCCACAATTTGTCTGGTCCACTAAAGGTCTACACTGTAAATAGCTTCTCTCCACAGTTTCTGTGGTCCACTAAACGTCTGCACAGTAAGTCACACCTCTCCAACAGTCTTTCTGGTTTACTTAAGGTGTCCACTCTAAGTAGCGTCTTTCCAGTCTCTGTGGTCCACTATAGGTGTGCTCTGTAAGTTGCCTCTCTCCACAGTCTCTGTGGCTAAATAAAGGTGTGCACTATAAGAAGCCTCTCTCCACAGTTTCTGTCGTCTACTTAAGGTTTGCACTGTAAGAAGCTTTTTTCCACAGTTTCTCTGGTCCACTAATGGTGTACACTGTAAGAAGCCTCTCGCTACAGTCTCTGTGGTTCACTTAATGTGATGTCTTTACTATGTTGTACCCGCACCACTAGTCGGCGCTGTACCGCCTAGGATACAATGACTTGTATGTAGCTCACGCATTCAAATGATGTTTCAGTAAACCAATACAGTTCAAGCCATAAAGACGTGTCCGTTTGTCCTTCGCCTTAACCAGGTACTCTAAAGTAGAAACCAGAGGTGTCAAGTAACGAAGTACAAATACTTCGTTACCTTACTTAAGTAGAAATTTTGGGTATCTATACTTTACTGGAGTAAATATTTTTCAACCGACTTTTTACTTCTACTCCTTACATTTTCACGCAATTATCTGTACTTTCTACTCCTTACATTTTAAAAATAGCCTCGTTACTCCTATTTCATTTCGGCTTGTTTTCATCACGGCTTTTAATCGTTCAAAAAAGACACACACAAAAAAAAACCTATCCAGATAAATCGCGCCATCCGGATAGAGTGAATTTGATTGTGGTTGGATGAGAAGTATAAACATATACCATTCCGACACCCTATTGGTTTGTACGCGATCCATCGCACCTGCACATGACATAAATCACGTCAAACTCCAGCAAGGAAAGCAGACGTATATGTAGCCTAGTACGAAGATGTCCGTGGCAGAGACTAAAGAGAACTGGAGCGAAATGTCCCAACCAAGCACCAGCGAGGAGGTTGATAGCCAGGAAGACCAGCTAACCCTTCTACATCCCTGGCCGTACCTGGAAGAATTTTTTGAAATGGTTGGATGCAAAAACAACTCCTTTCGAATGCGCTGCAAGCTCTGCGCACCCAAGTACCACGAGCTAATGGCCTTCAAAAACTCGCCGTCTAATTTGAAAAAGCATATTGAGGTAAGCTGAAAGTTTGTTATCAGTCGATTATCGACAAAATATTGTAGTAACCTAGTAATGTACTAATGGTAAATTTGCAATGTTTGCTATGGCTTGGAACATGCCAAGACATGCCATGGTTTGCTTGCTAGCAGTAGCGCTAGGCTATGATTCAACGTTTCAAGTTCGTTTGGTGGGCGTCTGAGATTTGAAATTCGACTTTAGCCAAATGTTATCTGAGCTTATAGTATTGCTATATGCAATATTTGTAAGTTAATTGTGCAAAGATATAGTTTTTGTTATTATCAGTCGATTAATGATAAAATATTGTAGTAACCTAGTAACATACTAATGGTAAATTTGCAATGTTTGCTATGGCTAGGAACATGCCAAGACATGCCATGGTTTGCTTGCTAGCAGTAGCGCTAGGCTATGATTCAACGTTTCAAGTTCATTTGGTGGGCGTCTGAGATTTGAAATTCGACTTTAGCCAAATGTTATCTGAGCTTATAGTATTGCTATATGCAATATTTGTAAGTTAATTGTGCAAAGATATAGTTTTTGTTATTATCAGTCGATTAATGATAAAATATTGTAGTAACCTAGTAACATACTAATGGTAAATTTGCAATGTTTGCTATGGCTAGGAACATGCCAAGACATGCCATGGTTTGCTTGCTAGCAGTAGGCTATGATTCAACGTTTCAAGTTCGTTTGGTGGGCTCTGTGTGAGATTTGAAATTCGACTTTAGCCAAATGTTATCTGAGTTTATATTATTGCTATATGCCAGGGTTGGAAATTAGCACCAGCCACCAGCCAAATGCTGGTAAAATATGAACGTGGTGGATTTCAGACACAAAATAATGATTTACTATTGAGTGGCTGGTGAATTTGAACATTTATCTGTAAGTGGCTGGTAGATGTTCATATTTTAAAAAGTTAATTTCCAACCCTGCTATATGCAATATTTGTAAGTTAATTGTGCAAAGCTATAGTCTCAGCTGATTGATGAAGCATGTACTAAGGATAGGCATGATGATCCTGTCTATGTATGAGAGTGCACGCGCCTGTGTGGGGCAGGCCTTCTGGGTCCTTGTAAAGAGGTAATAGGGCCAACTATCAGCCAAATGCAGTTTAAAATTAATTTAGTCGGACTATCTCATCGATAATGCTACTTTTCAGTCATGCCAGCAGCTGCTTGTGGTCCTAAAACAGCTTTAAGTGGCAATATTCTGGTCTGCTCAACATAATTGCATAGACCAGTGAAACTGCTCCCTAACTTGTAGTCTGACCTTCATTCATGAACTTCCAGCATGACATTTAATACAGCGGAAGTCCTAGATAGTCTCAGCTTGTGGTTTGAGAGAAATAATATGAATCTCAATCTGTGCCTGTGCATTCATTTTCTCCACAGAAGAAACACCCCACTCGTCTAGAGGTACACACAACTTTCTTCAGCAGCCCTCAAAAGGAAGTCATCCACTGAAGGTTCTTTGACCCCACCCTCCAAACAAACCAAGCTGTGGGAGACTCGAAGAGTGTCCCAGGCAAGTGTGGATAAAGTAGTCCTCAAATTCGTTGTCCAAGGCTTGCACCCACCACACATTGTTCAGCAACAGGGCTTCATTGAGCTTGTGCAACATCTTCAGCCAAATACAAATGTCATGACGCGTAATACTGTTGTTAACAAAGTCACAAAGGCCTCTGTTGAAATGAAAAGAAAACTGAAAGCTGCCCTTAGTGAAATTGAGTTCATAGCAACAACAACAGACTGCTGGACGGCACACCGTCGCGGTTTCATTGGTGTCACTGCGCACTGGTTTAACCCCCAGACCATGCAGAGATCCTGTGCTGCCCTGGCATGCAAGCAACTTAAAGGGTCACATACCTTTTCTGCCCTGGCTGGTGCCCTAAATGATATTCACACAGAATTCAATATCAGAGAGAAGATCGTTCGCACTACAACTGACAACGGATCGAACTTCCTGAAAGCCTTCAGAGTTTATGGGCAGACTGACGAGAACAACAATCCTGAACCTGTAGGAGAGGGTGATGGAGAAGAGGATGATGGTGGCCAAAATGATGATTACGATGAAGAAGAGGAAAGCCTTGAGGGTGTTGAATTTGTTGATGCCGGAGCCCTGTTGGAAGAAGATGACTACTTGGAATACCAGCTACCCAAGCACCATCGCTGCGCCTGCCACCTCCTCAATTTAGTGTCCACAGCTGATGCTTCAAAAGCAGAGGTCAACCCATTGTACAAGCGCGTGTCAAGGTCCACATTTGCCAAATGCTCTAGCCTGTGGAATAAAAGTTCAAGATCAACCACCGCATCTGAAGTAATTGAAGACCACTGCAAACTCCAACTCGTAAGGCCTGTTGCTACAAGGTGGAATTCACTCTTCTCAGCCGTAGAAAGAATAGTGAGAATAACAAGAGAACAAGGCGAAGGAGCCCTTGCAGCTGTCTGCAGTGAACTAGATACACCTAAGTAAGTGCTTGTTTTTCTGTCTTTCAGTTAATGAAGTGATTAACAATAGATTAAGTCACAGTTTTATACTTGGAATACTGTAGAACACATGTATGCACTATGCCAATATACAGTCCCCATATTTACTATGGATGTGATTTGTAGCAACACAACTTCATTTCTAAAAGTCTCAGATGACAATATTTTTCCTTTTTAATTATCAGTTCCTCCAGTTGAAGGTGCTACATCAAGTAGGCTTAATGTTCCATGTTGTGTTTTTCTTTTCTTCTTTGTACAGGTTTACTCCAGTGGAACTTGCATTTCTTGCAGAATATGCGAAGACAATGAGCCCAGTTGCAAAGGCACTGGATGTTCTGCAGGGAGAAACCAGTGTGCAGATGGGATGGTTGGTCCCCACCATAACTCTACTAAGGACCAAGCTCCAGCACCTTCAAGTCGCCTCCAAGTTCTGTGAGCCTTTGATTGCTGCACTTCTTTCAGGCCTTGAGAAACGTTTCGGAGAGATGCTTGCGGATCCAGAACTGATAGCCGCAGCCATTCTAGTTCCCAAATTTAAGACCTGCTGGACAAGTGACGAAAATATCCTCAAACTTGGTAAGTGTCTCACTTCTCAACTTCACCTTAATATGTGTAATTTCTATGGAGACTGAAATGAGTTTGAAATGACATTTAATCACACACACACACACACACACACACACACACACAACACTATCCAATTGTTATGATCGGTGAAACAGGAACCCAATAGCAGGCAGGAGTGACCAAAACGATGTTTAATTCACCAAAATCACAGTCCAGGGGGAAGTCAAGACAGGCAGGGGTCATAAACGGGAAGGCACGGCAAAGGTACAAAATCAGAATCCGGAATCAGGGTCGCGAGAACACGGACTGAGGTCAAGACCAGGATGGCAATCAGATACAAAAAAACAAAACAAACGACCGAAACACAGACTCGGAAAACAATACAAACAAGAAATACTAAGCACAGAACAATTCTCTCGAAACTCACTCGGGGGGGAAAAACAGGCAACAGACTCACGCGTATACTATGGAAAAAGGTTTGACGAACTCGCGACGAGGAACAAAGACAGCAGGTATATATGCAGGTGTAGACAGGTGCAGACAATTAGTTAGAGAGCAGCAGGAAATGGAAACCAGCGAGAGAGCTAAGACATTTAACAAGGCAATTAGTAATTCGTTAGTAATTATCCTATCCTAGCCCTGTCGTTAGTGAATTAGTTAACAAGACAATGACTGGATACGTAAGGAAACACTAAACAGCTGTGGAAACGTGATGAGAATTAAATTGTTAGTTTGTGTTAGTAATAATTCTATTAAACCCTGACATTAGTAGATTAGTTAACCACCCCGTGTTTAGCCAGTTAGTAATAATAAGTCCTATATAAATGTTAGTAGTGCAGGGTAATACAAACGAAGTGTACAGAAACGAAAGTAAAACTCCGTGAGAGGGAGCGAGAGATTCAGCACAGAACGCAAGGCTGCGGAACACATTGAAAAGTGTATGCTACCGAAACCGACAATACTATACATGACAGAATGACATGACAAACTCAGAACATGACAGTACCCCCCCCCCAAGGGACGGCTTCCAGACGTCCCCAACAGTACATAACACTAAGCAGGGTGGGTGGTGGGGGACCGGAGGAGGGATAATGGGCAACGATGCAATAGTTCAGGGGGGTTGAAAAGTTCGTAATGTCCAGAATGCAGAGCAGGGTGGGTGGAGGGGGTCCGGAGGAGGGAAACTCGAAAGGCAGGTAATAGTTCGGGAGGGTGAACAGGACTCGGGGTGAAATGTCCGGGATGCTGAGCAGGGTGGGTGGAGGGGGTCCGGAGGAGGGAAAAACTGACAGGACAGCGGCGCAGGAGTGACCGCTCAGGCGGCCGGAGGCGCAGGAGGGACCGCTCAGGCGGACGGCGGCGGAGACAGTGCCGCTCAGGCGGACGGCGGCGGAGACAGTGCCGCTCAGGCGGACGGCGGCGGAGACAGTGCCGCTCAGGCGGACGGCGGCGGAGACAGTGCCGCTCAGGCGGACGGCGGCGGAGACAGTGCCGCACAGGCGGACGGCGGCGGAGACAGTGCCGCTCAGGCGGACGGCGGCGGAGACAGTGCCGCTCAGGCTGACGGCGGCGGAGACAGTGCCGCTCAGGCGGACGGCGGCGGAGACAGTGCCGCTCAGGCGGACGGCGGCGGAGACTGTGCCGCTCAGGCGGACGGCGGCGGAGACAGTGCCGCTCAGGCGGACGGCGGCGGAGACAGTGCCGCTCAGGCGGACGGCGGCGGAGACAGTGCCGCTCCGGCGGACGGCGGCGGAGACAGTGCCGCTCAGGCGGACGGCGGCGGAGACAGTGCCGCTCAGGCGGACGGCGGCGGAGACAGTGCCGCTCAGGCGGACGGCGGCGCAGACAGTGCCGCTCAGGAGGACGGCTGCATCGCTCAGGGGGCCGGCGGCGACGGCTGCATCGCTCAGGGGGCCGGCGGCGACGGCTGCATCGCTCAGGGGGCCGGCGGCGACGGCTGCATCGCTCAGGGGGCCGGCGGCGACGGCTGCATCGCTCAGGGGGCCGGCGGCGACGGCTGCATCGCTCAGGGGGCCGGCGGCGACGGCTGCATCGCTCAGGGGACCGGCGGCGACGGCTGCATCGCTCAGGGGGCCGGCGGCGACGGCTGCATCGCTCAGGGGGCCGGCGGCGACGGCTGCATCGCTCAGGGGGCCGGCGGCGACGGCTGCATCGCTCAGGACAGGAGGCTAGCGGGCTCGGCCGCTCAGGACAGGAGGCTAGCGGGCTCGGCCGCTCAGGACAGGAGGCTAGCGGGCTCGGCCGCTCAGGACAGGAGGCTAGCGGGCTCGGCCGCTCAGGACAGGAGGCTAGCGGGCTCGGCCGCTCAGGACAGGAGGCTAGCGGGCTCGGCAGCTCAAGACAGGAGGCTAGCGGGCTCGGCCGCTCAGGACAGGAGGCTAGCGGGCTCGGCCGCTCAGGACAGGAGGCTAGCGGACTCGGCCGCTCAGGACAGAAGGTTAGCGGGCTCTGCCGCTCAGGACAGGAGGCTAGCGGGCTCTGCCGCTCAGGACAGGAGGCTAGCGGGCTCTGCCGCTCAGGACAGGAGGCTAGCGGGCTCGGCCGCTCAGGACAGGAGGCTAGCGGGCTCGGCCGCTCAGGACAGGAGGCTAGCGGGCTCGGCCGCTCAGGACAGGAGGCTAGCGGGCTCGGCCGCTCAGGACAGGAGGCTAGCGGGCTCGGCCGCTCAGGACAGGAGGCTAGCGGGCTCGGCCGCTCAGGACAGGAGGCTAGCGGGCTCGGCCGCTCAGGACAGGAGGCTAGCGGGCTCGGCCGCTCAGGACAGGAGGTTAACTGGTCCCGCAATTTGAGAGGAGGCAGGGAACGGGACGGGACTGGTGGCGTGGACCGGGGCGGGACAGGAGGCGTGGACCGGGGCGGGACAGGAGGCGTGGACCGGGGCGGGACAGGAGGCGTGGACCGGGGCGGGACAGGAGGCGTGGACCGGGGCGGGACAGGAGGCATGGACCGGGGCGGGACAGGAGGCATGGACCGGGGCGGGACAGGAGGCATGGACCGGGGCGGAACAGGAGGCATGGACCGGGGCGGGACAGGAGGCATGGACCGGGGCGGGACAGGAGGCATGGACCGGGGCAGGACAGGAGGCATGGACCGGGGCGGGACAGGAGGCATGGACCGGGGCGGAACAGGAGGCATGGACCGGGGCGGGACAGGAGGCATGGACCGGGGCGGGACAGGAGGCATGGACCGGGGCAGGACAGGAGGCATGGACCGGGGCGGGACAGGAGGCATGGACCGGGGCGGGACAGGAGGCATGGACCGGGGCGGGACTGGAGGCATGGACCGGGGCGGGACAGGAGGCATGGACCGGAGCGGAACAGGAGGCATGGACCGGGGCGGGACAGGAGGCATGGGACGGGACGGGACCGGAGAGCTGGGACGGGACGGGACCGGAGTGCTGGGACGGGACGGGACCGGAGAGCTGGGACGGGAAGGGACCGGAGAGCTGGGACGGGACGGGACCGGAGAGCTGGGACGGGACGGGACCGGAGAGCTGGGACCGGACGGGACAGGAGAGCTGGGACGGGACGGGACAGGAGAGCTGGGACGGAATGGGACAGGAGAGCTGGGACGGAAAGGGACAGGAGAGCTGGGACGGAAAGGGACAGGAGAGCTGGGACGGAAAGGGACAGGAGAGCTGGGACGGAAAGGGACAGGAGAGCTGGGACGGAAAGGGACAGGAGAGCTGGGACGGAAAGGGACAGGAGAGCTGGGACGGAAAGGGACAGGAGAGCTGGGACGGAAAGGGACAGGAGAGCTGGGACGGAAAGGGACAGGAGAGCTGGGACGGAAAGGGACAGGAGAGCTGGGACGGACAGGGACCGAAGAGCTGGGGCGGAACGGGACAGGAGAGCTGGGGCGGAACGGGACAGGAGAGCTGGGGCGGAACGGAACCGGAGAGCTGGGGCGGAACGGGACAGGAGAGCTGGGGCGGAACGGGACAGGAGAGCTGGGGCGGAACGGGACAGGAGGGCTGGGGTGGAACGGGACAGGAGGCGGGGCCCGGGACGGGACAGGAGGCGGGGTCCGGGATGAGACAGGAGACGGAGCCCGGGACGGGACAGGAGGGTTTGGACGGGACGGGACAGGAGGGCTAGGCCGGGACGGGACAGGAGGGCTAGGCCGGGACGGGACAGGAGGGCTAGGCCGGGACGGGACAGGAGGGCTTGGACGGGACGGGACAGGAGGCTTGGGCAGGGACGGAAGGGTGATGGATCCTCCGTCAACGGGTGGTGGAGCCCGTCGACGGATCCGGGAGCCAAGACCCCATCGCTTCCTCCCGGGACCATAGCCCCTCGGGCAAAGGGCAAGACGGGTACCTTCAAAATCAGAAGGTGTGGGTTTGTGGCTAGGCTCGGAGCTATCCGGATGGAGAGAGACCACTCCGAGCCTAACGGAGTGGGAGCTGGGAGGAGGATTCCGGAGTGATGGGTAGTGGTCGGCATGACGGCGGGCAAACTCCGGATTTTGCCCCCAGATTCCCATGAGGTATTCCTCATAGGAATCCGCGCCGAATGGGTCGATCTCCATTGAGTGGAAGGCCTGCTGGGTCCCAACTGGCGAGTTCGTACTGTTATGATCGGTGAAACAGGAACCCAATAGCAGGCAGGAGTGACCAAAACGATGTTTAATTCACCAAAATCACAGTCCAGGGGGAAGTCAAGACAGGCAGGGGTCATAAACGGGAAGGCACGGCAAAGGTACAAAATCAGAATCCGGAATCAGGGTCGCGAGAACACGGACTGAGGTCAAGACCAGGATGGCAATCAGATACAAAAAAACAAAACAAACGACCGAAACACAGACTCGGAAAACAATACAAACAAGAAATACTAAGCACAGAACAATTCTCTCGAAACTCACTCGGGGGGGAAAAACAGGCAACAGACTCACGCGTATACTATGGAAAAAGGTTTGACGAACTCGCGACGAGGAACAAAGACAGCAGGTATATATGCAGGTGTAGACAGGTGCAGACAATTAGTTAGAGAGCAGCAGGAAATGGAAACCAGCGAGAGAGCTAAGACATTTAACAAGGCAATTAGTAATTCGTTAGTAATTATCCTATCCTAGCCCTGTCGTTAGTGAATTAGTTAACAAGACAATGACTGGATACGTAAGGAAACACTAAACAGCTGTGGAAACGTGATGAGAATTAAATTGTTAGTTTGTGTTAGTAATAATTCTATTAAACCCTGACATTAGTAGATTAGTTAACCACCCCGTGTTTAGCCAGTTAGTAATAATAAGTCCTATATAAATGTTAGTAGTGCAGGGTAATACAAACGAAGTGTACAGAAACGAAAGTAAAACTCCGTGAGAGGGAGCGAGAGATTCAGCACAGAACGCAAGGCTGCGGAACACATTGAAAAGTGTATGCTACCGAAACCGACAATACTATACATGACAGAATGACATGACAAACTCAGAACATGACACCAATACACAATTACAATACTGTCATATAGTCTAAATTGTCCTGATTTTTGTTTTTTTATTCCACAGGCCTTCACTATATCAGAAGGCACTTGGACTGCCGAGAATCACTTCAGTGAGGGCTCCCAATCATCTGAGGAAGAGGACTTCTTTTCCTCCTTGAAAAAGACCGGCCCTCTTGAAACGTCCCAGCAGTTGGATGCGTACCTGGGGTGCCCAGGAGACACAGTAGAGGTACTGAAGACCTTCCCAGCTGTGTGCCAGCTATCACTCAAGCTTAATACGGCACTCCCTGCCTCAGCAGCCTGTGAAAGACTGTTTAGTGTCGCAGGGCTGATCTTCAGGCCAAAAAGAGCATGCATTAGCTCAAAGAACTTTGAGAACCAGCTACTTTTGCGGCTGAACATAGCCTATTGGTAACTCTGATGTAGATCCTGATGTAGATTGTGTGTATGTGTGTGTTTTTTCAGGAAATGTTGAATCACTAACAAAAGTTTGGTTGGCACCGTCAGCTGGGCACTAGTGATTTGTTATGGATTTGCTATGGTTTGTCGCAGTCAGCCAAGTTTCTTACTCGTTACATCTACAGTATGCGCGTGTTGTGATAGTGTCTTACTAAAGTAATCAAACGTTTTGGCTAGCCTAGATTAGTTTGAAGCGATGAGTAAGACCCTATTGGTCAACACCAGCTGTTCCGGGTCTTGAATGTGTGTGGGTGTAGTAATAGCATTATTATTGTGCAGAGCTTAATTCTCATTCTGTCGGTGGTGTGTTAAACTAGGGGTGGGTAAGCTATTACTTCTTTGGTCACGGTATGGACCATGACATACTCTGTTGCCCTCACAGATTCCTGCAGCTAAGCTTGGATGTACATTTACATTCCAATAAAGGCTATTGATAACATGCCTCTGAAGTTTGACTTTTTGCACCATTACAATACTTATAGGCAACTAATCATCATATCTTCCGTGTTCACATGTTAATGCTCAGTAGTACACATATATGGTTCTTTAATGTATTTGCATTGTACTAAAATGCGTTCATTTTCAATGGGCATAAATGCGGCTTAAGTGCATCCCAAATTTTTCAACATTAACATTTTATTATAACATAATAGTCATTATGGCCTTTAGAAAAATGTTTTTTTTGGGGAGGTGGGGTAGTGCACTATAGGCCCCTGTGGCGTGGCCTAAGCTTTTGTCCTTAATGGCATTTTTTCCCCCTTACATTACTTTTACTTTTATACTTTAAGTAGTTTTGAAACCAGTACTTTTACACTTTTACTTAAGTAAAAAGCTTGAGTTGATACTTCAACTTCTACAGAAGTCTTTTTAAACCATAGTATCTATACTTATACTTGAGTAATGAATGTGAATACTTTTGACACCTCTGGTAGAAACCCACGAATACATAACATTTATTGGCGACGAGAATGCTCTTTAGTTTACCTGCATTGTTTCTGCCGCAGTATTGAATGTGAGTGGAAAGAGAAAAGTGTAGTTTTGCCGTGAGGGAAGAGTTGCTAGCAAACGCTATTGAGCGCGCTAACTAGCAAGAGAGGACGATTGCTAACATGGCTTCATATGGATTCATCGGTCATATTGATGCATTCGACGGAACAATGGGCGACCTACGTGGAAAGGTTTGAACATTTTGTTACAGCAAATGAAATTGTAGAAGACAAAAAGGTCGTTGTTCTTCTTAGTGTAGTAGGTGCTAAAACCTATGGACTTTTACGTAGCCTGATAGCTCCGGATAAGCCTGGAGAAAAGGAATATAAAGATATTGTGGATGCTTTGCAAGGACATTTTTCTCCGAAGCCGCTTGTAATTGCCGAAAGATTTCGCTTTCATAAACGGAATCAACAAGAGGGAGAATCTGTGACGCAGTATATAGCAGTCATTAAAAAGTTGTCAGAACACTGTGAGTTTGGAGCACACTTGCATGACGCGCTCAGAGACAGGCTCGTATGTGGATTGAATACCGAGGCAATACAGAAAAGATTGCTGACCGAGGCCGCGCTCACTTTCCAGAGGGCAATGGAGATAGCCGTGTCTATGGAGATAGTGGCAAAAGAAACGCATCAGCTAAGTAGTGCAATGAAAGTGCATGCCATTTCAATGAATAGTCAGCAGCGCAACAAGTGTGTGCGCTGTGGAAAAATGAATCATAAGGAAGTGGACTGTTACTACAAAGATCAGAAATGCCACAGTTGTGGAAGGACAGGTCACATATCCAAAGTGTGTAGAAATAAAGAGACTGTAAATAAGGAGAAAACTGTGAAACCAAAATTTAAAAAGAACAGAGTGCACCACATGGATGCAAAAGAAATGTCAAACAGTGATGGTAGCACAACGGATTCAGAGTTAACAGTGTATATGATGGCACAGAATGGAAATTTGTCACACGTGCGTTAAACCAAAAATCGAAGGGAAGATAATTGAAATGGAGTTAGACACAGGCGCTGCAGTTTCTCTTATTTCAAAATAATTGTACAACATGCAATTTTGCCACTTACCATTGCGTCATACTAATGTCATACTGAAGACATACACGGGCGAGATGATTTCTCCAGAAGGCGTCATCACAGTCGCAGTAAAGATGAATAGGCAGAGGGCTAAGCTACCGCTGTAGGTGGTTAAAGGGGCCTTGCCTCCACTTTTCGGAAGGGAATGGCTGCGAAAAATACGGATTGACTGGCGGGAAATAAAAATTATTCGCGAGGAGACACTAGACGGGGTGCTACAGAAGCACAAGAAAGTGTTCAAGAAAGAGCTGGGCACACTGAAAGGCATTGAAGCTGCCATAGCTCTGAAAGCAGAACATCAGCCAAGGTTTTGTCAGGCAAGAGTCGTTCCTTATGCTCTCAGGCCTAAAGTAGAGGCTGAGATTGACAGACTGTATGAAGAGGGCATCATATCACCCGTAAAGTTCAGTGACTGGGCAACGCCCATCGTGCCAGTGGTCAAAAAGAATGGCGATGTAAGGATTTGCGGCGATTTTAAGGTGACAATCAACCCCGCTCTGTGTGTAGAAAAATACCCGATTCCACGTATTGAGGACTTATTCGCATCACTTGCAGGCGGGCAGCATTTCAGTAAGCTGGATTTGTCTCATGCATACTTGCAAATGCCAGGTGAAGAGAAATCTCGCAAATACCTTACCATTACAACATCCAAGGGACTGTTTTGCTACAACAGACTTGCTTTTGGAATCACGTCATCACCAGCGATTTTCCAGAGGGCCATGGACCAGGTCCTCCAGGGTCTTTCGAATGTTCACTGCTACCTGGATGACATCTTGATTACAGGCCAGGACCGTATGCATCATTTAAAGAATGTGGACGCAGTCCTGGGGCGTTTGGAAGACTTCGGTCTACGACTTAAAAAGGAAAAATGTGAATTTTTCAAGGATTCACTCGAATACTTGGGCCATGTCATCGATGCCCAGGGTCTGCACAAGACACCAGAGAAAGTCCGGGCAATTGTGAACGCTCCGGCACCTACTGATGTGAGTCAGCTTCGTTCATTTTTAGGAATGATTCATTATTATAGCAGATTCATTCCAAACCTGTCGTCCATTCTCAACCCGCTGAATGCACTCCTGTGCAAAGGTAAGCAATGGCAATGGACATCAGAATGTACAACAGCTTTTAGAGAAGCTAAGCAACAGCTGTTATCACAAAGTGTCTTGACTCATTACAATCCAGAGCTCCCCATTAGACTTGCCTGTGACGCTTCACCCTATGGAGTAGGCAGTGTCATTTCACACATTCTGCCGAATGGACAAGAGAGGCCTATAGCCTTTGCATCAAGGACGCTGATCAAGGCGGAGCAGAATTATGCACAGATAGAGCGTGAAGCTCTTTCCATCATTTTCGGAGTTCGTAAATTCCACCACTACTTGTATGGCAGGAAGTTCACGCTCCTCAGAGACCATCGACCGCTGACCACAATTCTGAGCCCGAGCAAAGCTATACCATCTATGGCTGCCGCGAGAATGCAGCGATGGGCTCTACTGTTGGCTGCTCACGATTACAACATACAGTACAGAGAGGCAGCACGTCACTGTAATGCTGACGGGTTATCACGCCTGCCACTGCCTACACCTACAAAAGAAAGGACTAACGCTGTGGACAGTTTTCATATCAACCACCTGGAAGCCTTACCTGTGAGCTGCAAGGAGATCTGCAGAGAAAGTAGGACAGATCCTATCATTGCCCAGGTACTGGAGATGGTATCCACTGGTCGTTTCCCAAGGGTCCAGGATGTGGACAGCGCCCTGATGCCATTCGTCAGTAGGAAGGATGGACTGACCCTCCAGCAAGGGTGCCTCATGTGGGGTATCCGCGTCGTCATCCCTCCGAAACTGAGACACGGAGTGCTGTCTGAGCTACACACCGGACACCCGGGTGTGGTGAAAATGAAGGCTGTCGCTCGTAGTTATATGTGGTGGCCAGGAATCGATGCACAAATTGAACAAGTGTCAAAGACCTGCGAGGGCTATTCAGTCGTTATGGACTTCCGGAAGTTTTAGTAAGTGACAATGGCCTCCAGTTCACATCGAGTGAGTTTGAAACGTTCATGAAAGGAAACGGAGTGAAACACATACGCTCTGCACCATTCCACCCAGCCACAAATGGGCTTGCAGAATGTTTTGTGCAAATCTTCAAGCACTCAATGAAACGCTCGGTAGGGAAAATGTCAATTCAACACAGACTGGATGCGTTCCTGTTGATGTATCGCAACACTCCGCACTCAACAACCAAGGAATCACCAGCCATGCTTTTCATGCGCCGCAAGCTGCGATCACGACTTGACTTGTTGAAACCGAACGTAGCATCACGAGTGGAGAAAGCACAAGAGGCACAGTGTGCTCATCGAGAAATACATGCAAAAGCCAGAGCATTCCAGGTGGGTGACAAAGTGCTAGTTCGTGATTATGGGAGAGGAGGTGAGAAGTGGACGCCTGGCGTAGTATCCGCAGAAACCGGTCCTGTGTCATACACAGTCGATGTCGGATCATCGGAACACTGGCGACGCCATGCTGACCAAATGCTGGCCCGTCACGCCGAGTTGGAGGTTCCACCGCTGGAAGAAACGGAGTCGTCCCCCGGTCCAGTAGATCTGCCTGCGCTCAAGGACACTGTTCCAGAACCTGCTACTCATCCCACTGTTCCAGAACCTGCTACTCCTGATCCCGTGAGTGTGGCATCACCACAGGTAACACCAGAAGTCACCAGCACACCACTTCGAGAGACTGGTAAGAGATACCCATCTCGTGTTGCTAAACCACCAGTTAGGTACAGCCCTTAAGGCATACAGCATGTGGAAAACGTGTTTTTGGGACATTCTGAATAGACTGACATGTTTTTGTTATAATAATTTAAGGAGTCACGTCTCAAGAACAAGGGCAGAATAAACCCTTGACGGACTCTGGGGTTTGGGACAGTCTACTCCCTACCTCAAGGTTAGGACATGAGTTTGATTTTTAAAAAAGAATTTTAAAAAAAAGAAATTTCATGTTCATGTTCAGTGTGGGAACTACATTAAGTGGGGAGGAGATGTGATGTCTTTATTATGTTGTACCTGCACCACTAGTCGGCGCTGTACCACCTAGGATACAATGACTTGTATGTAGCTCACGCATTCAAATGATGTTTCAGTAAACCAATACAGTTCAAGCCATAAAGACGTGTCCGTTTGTCCTTCGCCTTAACCAGGTACTCTAAAGTAGAAACCCACGAATACATAACACTTAAGGTCTGCACTCTAAGCCTTTTTTCAAAGTATTTTTGGTCCACTAAAGGTGTGCACGGTAAGAAGACTCTCTCCGCAGTCTCTGTGGTCCACTTTAGGTCTGCACTGTAAAGGCACCGCTCTCCACAATCTTTCTGGTCTACTTAAGGTGTCCACAGTAAGTAGCCTCTGTCCACAGTCTTTCTGGTCCACTAAAGGTGTGCAAAGTAAGTAGCCTCTTTCCACAATCTCTGTGCTCCTCTAAAGGTATGAACTGTAAGTAGCCTTTCGCTCCAGCCTCTCTCCAAAGTTTTTGTGGTCCTCTGTGTCCTCTGTAAGTAACCTCTCTCCACAGTCTCTTTGCTGCACTAAAGGTGTGCATTGTAAGAAGACTCACTCCACAGTCTCTATAGTCCACAAAAGGTGTGCACTGTAAGTAGCCTTTCGCTACAGTCTCTGCGCTCCACTAAAGTTGTAAACTGTAACTAGCCTCTCTCCAGAGTTTCTGTGGTGCACTCTAGGTGTGCTCTGTAAAAAGTTTTTTTTCCACACTCTCTCTTGTAAACTAATGGTGTGCATTTTAAGTAGCCTCTTTCCACATTCTCTGTCGTCCAATTAAGCTGTGTACTGTAATTTGCCTCTCTCCAAAGTCTCTGTGCTCCACTAAAGGTTTGCACTGTAGTTACTGTAGTGCACTCTTCCCACATTCTTTGTGGTCCATTATGCTGTGTACTCTAAGTTGCCATCCTCCACAATTTTTCTGGTCCACTAAAGGTCTACACTGTAAATAGCTTCTCTCCACAGTCTGTGTGGTCCACTAAACGTCTGCACTGTAAGTCACATCTCTCCAACAGTCTTTCTTGTTTACTTAAGGTGTCCACTCTAAGTAGCGTCTCTCCAGTCTCTGTGGTCCACTAAAGGAGTGCTCTGTAAGTTGCCTCTCTCCACAGTCTCTGTGGCCAAATAAAGGTGTGCACTATAAGAAGCCTCTCTCCACAGTTTCTGTCGTCTACTTAAGGTTTGCACTGAAAGAAGCTTTTTTCCACAGTTTCTCTAGTCCACTAATGGTGTACACTGTAAGAAGCATCTCGCTACAATCTCTGTAGTTCAGTTAAGGTCTGCACTCTAAATAGCCTTTTTCCAAAGTCTTTTTGATCCACTAAAGGTGTGGACGGTAAGAAAACTCTCCGCAGTCTCTGTGGTCCAATAAAGCTGTGCACTGTAAGAAACCTTTCTCCACAATCTCTGTGGTCCACTTTAGGTCTGCACTGTAAGGCACCGCTCTCCACAATCTTTCTGGTCTATTTAAGGTGTCCACAGTAAGTAGCCTCTGTCCACAGTCTTTCTGGTACACTAAAGGTGTAGGCGTTCTACGCCGGTTCTTGTCAAATTAGCCTTAAGGATCCCTTTAAATGCACTCAGACCTGGGCTCGCAACTATCTATGATAAAATTAATGCATGTATTGTGTTGACTAGACCCCCAACCTCTGCGTTCTCCACCGAACTGAAATTCAGCAATAATGCTGATTCCGGCAAGCATATATTGATAATTGAGGACTGGTAATTAAGGACGAGTCGAGTGTAACCACTCCGAGTTCCACGCAGGTTTAATCCAAATTCTAAATTATTATTTTAAATGGAGTCAGATAAAATACGAGATTAAAACTATAATAATTGTTATAATTGTGCTCTGTTCATCTGAATGGAGAATAAATAAATAACATCTTTTGTTTACGTCACAGCAGCTGAGGGAAAACACGTTGCACCTTCACCCCCAGTTATTCCCTCATTGGTTTAGCTGTGCGGATTCTACAAGTGGTGACCTCGACGTGATTTCAAGCGTCGTCACTGAGCGACGTTACCTCCTGCTTTCTGACGTAATTTCCTGCGCCCGCAAAGGTCCACGCGGTTTGAATTCCATATCTACCTACAGCGGATGTGGTAAGTACAGCGGTGTTTTCTACTCTAGTGTTCAGGGAAAGTGAAAATCTACCCCATATAGACAAATTTTTAGAACGGGTCGAGATACCCAAGTGTTAGACCGGAGACCATAGAAATCCGGTGGGGACTGAGTTTAGAGGAAAACATGGACAGTGAGGAGCAGCAGAGTGCGGACAGAAAGGTGATGGACTGTTTTGGTGTGTATTACAAGGACCTTTTGGTCCGGGTGCATAATTGTGGCGTGACGTTGGCTTAGAGTAATGAGCAACTTCTCCGTTGGTATGAAACGGAGGGGTGTAAACTCCAAGTAAAACGCCAATTCCGTAAGTTGCCGGCGGTGATGGTATACTTGTTGCGCCGGAACGACCAGAGTTTGATTGCGGGAAATGAGCGAGTTATGGATAGCACACGGCCGCTCGAAAAAACTCGTTCTGACGAGTTGCCAAGGTGGAGGCATTCGCTTTTGATAAACACAACTGGGCAATTCAGAGTGCTGCCACGCAAAAGCGAATTGCTGAGCTCGAACAGGAGCTCGCAAGAAGCCATGACTACACCGAGGCATTAGAGATCTGTTGTGGCAAAGTAGGGCTTCCCGTCTCGGCCATAAGGCAAGCTGGATCCGCCGTTGCCAGGGGCGACGTGCAGGAAGATAGCGATGAGGAGGATGTGCGTTCCCTATCTAGTAAGCCTAAGCCCCGAAGGCAAACCGTCTCTGCCGGGGAAAGTCCGGTGACCCCAAGGAGGTCAGCCGAACCTACCCCGGGTCCTGCTAAAAAATCATATTATCGCCCGAGTGAGCCGGGGAAACCCTGGGAGCGTAGTCCGGTGATGACGCGCCGTAAAACCAGTATTACTCAGGATCCCCGTTAAAGTCGCTGTTTTAAAAACCATCACTGATTCTGAAGACCAGGTTACCATTGTCAGTCGCCCTCTCACATGCGAAGAGTGCGCTCGTCATAAGGAGGTTGTAGGTGTGATGCCCCGAAGAGGCCCGTTTCAGCCATATTGGGACAACCTTACGCTGCAGGCCTCTGTGTATAATTTAGAGTTGCGGGATGTATGGCAAATAGCACTTCTTACTATTCCCGGAGAGCTGAAATCTCAGTTGACTGAGGAGTTGAGATCAGGGGCGATTGTTGTTAAGAAGGAGGAGGACAACGAGGAAGACAGTGCTGTGTACCGCCTTAAAGAGACGTTATTGCTGTTGCGGGGACCGACACATGCTGCTTGGCATAAGATTCTGGACATAAAGCAGGCACAGAAAGAGGCTTTTGAGGTGTATGCCGAGCGCTTGTGGGTTGCCTTTAAAGAACATTCGGGTGTTGAGAAGGCTGATCGCGATCAGGAGGTGGTATTGCAGCTCCTGAAAAATAACGCTGGCACTCACATTCAACAGCCTTTGGCTAATGGAGCCGATCCACCAGAGAACACTTTCTGGTCACTGGTGGAATGGGCATCCAAGATAGAGGGCCGAATAGCTAAGCAGAGCAAGCCGCGCGCTATTGCGGCTACACAATGGGTAGCCGAGGGTAAAGGCGGGGCTAGCCCACAAGCATTGGGAATTAGCTCACGGCCGGGATGCCCCTTTTGTAATAAAAACACTCATAATCTAAACCAGTGTTGGATCTTGCGAGAGGCATTGGGCCTTCCGCGGCAGTCCCCACAGAGCATACTGCAGGACTTGCAGGCACTAAAGGCTGTAGGCCAGAAGTCCTGTGATAAAAGTGCAACCGGAAAAATGTCTAAAAACGCTAGTAACGGTAACCCCTACAGCGCGCTTCAGGCGGCCTTGGCAGCATTAGCTATCAATTATCAAGATCAGCTATAGGGGTGCGTGGCCTCCCTTGCAGTCGGGAGTATTGTTTCCAGTGGGAATCGAATTAAAGTACGGGCTAATCTTGGAGGCCGATTAGTTAATGTTTTAATTGACACTGGTGCTTCTTGCTCCTGCACAGACGTGCCGTTACCATTGACAACGGAAACTATACAAATAAAAGGAATAGGCAAAAACCTCATGCGGGCTACTCGCACACAACCCGTTCGACTCGATCTGGGTGTTGTGGTGCTAGAGGAACCTT
Organism: Ilyophis sp. 1 JC-2022; assembly: GCA_022702515.1. Lineage (NCBI taxonomy): Eukaryota > Metazoa > Chordata > Actinopteri > Anguilliformes > Synaphobranchidae > Ilyophis > Ilyophis sp. 1 JC-2022. The sequence continues at coordinate 26,070 of JAKUDI010001469.1, forward strand.
TATGGTTTTTGCCGGGTAATGGAGAGGGTACTGTTTTGGGAATGGACATAATGCAGAAATATGGATTTGTCATTCATTGTGTTGAAAAGCAGATAGAGTTGAGAACGGACAGGGTTACAAAAAAGTGCCTGCCCGGAAACCGCCTTATGTCTATCTCCACAGCAGACCCCCTCCAACATTTCCTTGACAAACATAAAGACGTGTGGGCTAATCATGATCATGACTGCGGTCTCGTTGATTTTGAGGTCGGCATTGAGGGGGATCCACCTTCCCCCCAAAAGCAATACCGAATTAAACCCGAGGCAGAAGTAGCTGTGCATGAAATAGTAAAACAGCTAGAAATTAGAGGTATTGTTCGTCGATGCAGTTCAACCGCTAATTCTCCGTGTCTGCCGGTACCTAAGCCAAATGGCAAGTGGCGCCTTTGTATCGATTATAGGCGTTTGAATCAGGTTTTGCCAAGGGCCACGTCAATTGTGCCAAACCCCTCTACTATTATGTCCCAGATACCCAGCGATGCATGCTGGTTCACGGTGTTGGATATTAAGAATGGATTTTGGTCACTTAAAGTCAAACGGGAGGACCAGTGGAAATTGGAATTTACTGTTTGTCAAATTCAGTATACCTGGGAGCGTATGCCTCAGGGTTTCCACAATAGTCCTGCTATTTTCCACAGAGCTGTATCTGATGTGCTGGGACTACTGTGTAAGACGGGTAACGTCACCCATTACGTTGACAATATTTTGGTAGCGACAGGGGGATCACGTGATGATCACCTGCAGTTAGTCGACACAGTGGTACAGACCCTGGGCAAGGCAGGATTTAAATTAAATAAGGAGAAAGCGCAAATCGGTCTAAAGGAGGTCCACTACTTAGGCTATACACTTATACAAAGTTACCAAGCATTGACGGAAGATAGGCGGAAATGCATTGCTGAGCTGCCCCGACCATATACTTTAAACTCTTTGCAGAAAGTGCTAGGAACAGCAAACTACCTTCGGGATTTCATCCCCGACTTTGCTGGCACTACTGCTCCCCTATACGATCTATTGAAAGGCAAATCGAAACCAAATGATGTTCTTGAGTGGAAGGAGGAACACGAAGCGGCGCTCACGAATTTAAAGCTTTGCTTGTGTTCGGCGCCGGCTTTAGGTTTACCTAATCCAGAGAAACCGTTTCACATTCAGGTCGATGTGCATGAAACTACGCTCAGTGGTGTGTTAGCTCAAGAGCACGGGGGGGTATTGCGTCCCATTGCATATTACAGCCAGAAGAAATCCCCGGTTGAGCAAGGGTTTGATCCATGTACACAGCACGTTCTGGCGGTGCATTGGATGTTAGCAACAACAGAGCCGCTAGTGGGTTTCCAACCTGTTGTTGTGCACACAATGCATACGCCGGTTCGAATGTTTGTTACAGGGTCAAATCAAAGGTGTATCGTCTCATTGGGTTGCACGGTGGCTAACTGACATCCAGGCTCGGGAGATAACAACTGAAAACAATAGGATCCTACCCCATCTCCTTGGGGATGTGGAAGGTCAGCCGCATATCTGTGAACCGAGGCCCGAAACACAAGGCCCAGTTAGGGATTGTGAAATATCAGGCCAGACCCGAGCGTACATCGATGGCTCGAGGTTCTGGAAGGAGGGCAAGTTTTATACAGGACAGTGAAGACCGGCAGGAGAATATCCCATCGGAGCCTGCTGTCTGTGCATTTCAGGTCACTCCCATCGACTTAAAACAGTATCAAAAAGAACTGTGGGAAGAGGGGGTGAGCTGATGCCGCACTTAAAGCAGGACCCGCTGGTGATAATCGCAGAGGGCATAGTTTTGCGAGAAGGCAGTTATGTTGTTCCCGATGCATAATTCAATTATATCATGAATATGCGCATGTGTCAGCTGAGAAAACCTTGCAGCTAATTAAGCGCCAGTTCTGGTGGCCACATATGTCAACTGATGTCGAGCAGTGGTGCCGCTCTTGTATTGTTTGTGCCTCAGTAAACCAGGGCAGACCAGGCCGCACAAACCTGCGTCGGCCTGATCCACCTAGAGGGCCGTGGGAATCCCTGCAGATAGATTTCATTGGTCCACTCCCCAGTACGAGAGGGGGGTATCGTTATTGTCTTGTGATCATTGACAACTTTTCTAAATGGGTTGAGGTGATACCCACATGCAAATAACACCGCAAATACGGTGGCACAAGTGTTAGCGAACCAAATCATCCCGCTCTGGGGAGCACCAATGCAAATTTAATCTGATCAAGGGACTCATTTTACCGGCCAGGTCACCCAACAAGTCTGTAAAATGCTTAATATCAAGCAATCATTTCATGTGCCCTATAGGCCTCAGAGTTCAGGGATGGTTGAAAAAGTAAATCACCATCAAGGAGGGTATTGCCAAACAAATAGCGCAACACCAGAATAAGTGGACCGAGGCATTGCCCACGGTCCTGACTATTCTGCGGGCTACCCCGTCCAGGGCTACAGGCCTTAGTCCATATGAATTGATGACAGGGCGACTCATGAGGCTACCAATCGACCCAGAGGTTTCCCCCACAGATCTGGGGCCTCTGGTACTGGCGAAGCAGCAGGTGGTACTAGAGCAGCTAAGGGAGCGGCTGAAAGTGCTTCATGCACAGGCTGCGCTGAAACAGCAGCAGGCTGACCTGTGTAATGATGCACAATTCAACCCCACCTCCGAGATTAAATTTGCAGAAGGGGACATGATTATGGTGCGTGTCTTTGTGAAACAGGATGCTTTTGCCCCTCAGTGCATAGCCGTAGCCATCCGAGGGAAGCTAAGGTGGTATCACATGGGCCAATGCAAATTGTTCAGAGGGGATGGGGGGAATACCTAACTGCATCTCTCTGCCTGTGTTTTTTCCCAGTGTGCCTGCTGCAACTACCGTTGGAGGAGCCTGGTGGGGAAAAACCCACCTCAGTGGACCATCCTCCTCTCACCATGGGCTGGCTGTTGGTAATGGTTTGCTACATACACTGCCGCAACCTCCACAATTTAATTCTAGGGCTAATACATTCCAGACTATGTTTGATTACACACGTTCCTTGTTGTTCCAAAATCAAAGTATTTGTGTACCACATTCAGTGAGTGTGGGTACTGGTATTCCCTGGGTGGCACACCTAGTTTCACAATGCGATACATGTGCTCTATTGAAACTCGATACCAAGAGTTCTGTAGACATATCCACCTGTCATAATTTCACAACTCTTACTCTTACTCAATGCTGCATACCAGGTTTACCTTGTAATCAAGTTCATCTACCATCTTTTAATATGTACGATGTCATCGTCCCAACCATGTTTGCATGGTGTGTGGAACAGAACGGAGCCTCCTCACTAATGGGGGCGATCCCAAAAACAAATTGTAAAAATATTTACACAATAGACAGTCTAAAAATCTATCATAGTGTTGGGCCCCATCGCCGTCTTATGACCCGGCAACATTCTACACACCTTTCATCTCATAGCTCACCTGACGACTGTGTCAATGAGGACAATGGTTGGGTATCATTGCTCGAGCTAAATAAGCTTTGCCGCATTCCAGCTCCACCAGGAACATATTGGTTATGTGGAACCACAGTGTGGCCTGAGTTACCGGCTCAATTCACTGGAACTTGTTCCCTCGTATATATGTATCCCGCCATGCGTCCAGCACATATGCCCAGTCAATCCCCTATCTCACTCCTTTCCACAGGGAGTGAAGATGACCATTCCGGTTGCATAAAAGATTTTACCTGTCAACAAACATTTTGGTCACGAGCCCTAGGAGCTCTTATACCTAATTATGGAGTGATGCAAGCTTTAGACCAGATCCGAATGTTATCCCATTATGTTGAACGATTGGCAAATGACACGGCTATGGCACTGGGAAATGTTTCTTTGGCATTGTCGTCGCATAGGCTAATGATTCTGCAAAATCGGGTAGCCTTGGATTATATCCTCTCCTCCCAAGGAGGCACCTGTACAATCATAGGTCCTGAATGCTGTTCCAACGTAGTGGATCCAACACACAATTTAAGACAACTGATTGAGGATATGGATCACCTAAGTCAACAAATTTCAGGAATACATAAAGACAACACATCATGGTTAGGGGGATTTATGGGCCCCTTTTGGAAAAATGTTTTAGATATATGTGAAATTCTATTACTATTTGTATTATTTCTGTTAATATTAATAGCAAGTATCACATTAATCTTAAAGTGTATATGTCACAGACTCCAGGATGCTACACTGAATATTTCATACCCCATATGCCATAAAATATGGTTAGTGTGTTTTTGTATTATCTTTATTATTTTTACTGTTACGCTATCATTTTTGATAATTTTTATATATAACTCCTATAATGGCACAGGTATGTAATAACTTTCCAAACACCTGTCAGCATATGTGATGCATTGTGGAATGGCCACTGGTTTCTAACACTCCACAAATTACAAGGTAAATAATCATTATGGAAATTTGGTCGGAAACGCAGGCGTTTCCCTCCTTCAGACATCCATTATACAATCAGACCCGTACCATCGAGTGTGGCTTAGCCTGAAAAACATATGCCCTGAAGTTATTTACTGATGCCAGAGGAAAAAACAACAAATACTTCTGCACATACAAACTTACAAAATACTTCTGCACATACAAACATACAAAATACAAACTTCTGCACAAGGTGTATTGGGTTTTTGTCTCTTTTCTTTTAAATTATCCAAATGAAGTTTATCCAAAATTGCAAGGTATATTACCATGAGAGGTACAAAACCCATATTTACTACATAACGCGGTTGTCATGAAATTCCCAAATTCAACATTTATACATATACTGTCTTGCAACTTTTTTCCCACGATCACACCAAGCTTGTTAGGGTTCAGCCACAGGACAGCCCCGCGGATGAAGAACGCGGGCCCTGACTGATCTAATGGGTTTGGTACAACAGGTGGTCTGTGGTGTGAAGTTCCCTTTTTCCACACCATCCGATGTCTGAACTGCTCCCTACAGCACGCACCTCAACCCACACAACACTTGGTCTCCGCCCTCTACAGTTATCCCCACAGTCAGCACTACGACCCTGGGTATTGTGGGAATTTTACATTTATTTTATGAAAGTATATGTTGTAATAGAATGTATAAACTTGTCTGTGGTAGTTAAGTTTCGAATGAGTGACCTTAACCCTGTATTCTGATAAACAAAGCCACAGAAGAATGCCCCGAGAAGCATTCTTCAGATAAAGGATTTGCCACAGAAGCAGTCTTTCATGGAAAACAGGAAAACGCCAAAACTGTCATAGATAAGTTTCTATCATAACAACTTAGTGGAAAAGTACTAGACATATGTAATTCTAAACGCTTCATATGATTGGTTTAAATCATATGCCCAGTGATGTATGAAAATGGAAAGTAGAAGACACACCCCTTTTTAGCAAACAGTATATAAGCAGGAACAGTAGCAGAGATGGAGCGAGCGCGCTTCCAGCGCGAGCGCGCTTCCAGCGAGAGCGCGCTTCCAGAGGACCACAGATGTACTAACCCATTGTATTCTTCTGTAAAAAAAACTTCGAGCTGACACAATAAAGACAAAGTGATTTAACCATTTGAATTGAAATAATCTCATCCTTGATCTACCTCCTTGACCACGATAAGAGGGATACACGTTTTATCCCCAACAATTGGTGACCCCGACGTGATGGAGGAGGGCGGATCTTGGATCAAACCAAAGAAAAGACGGTGACGGTTTAATCTCTTGGACATTCCGAGGCCTCAAAAAGACAAGGTAAGCAGAACCTTTTTCATAAAATCTGCCTAGGAAATATAGGGAATGTCTGAGAAACATAACCAAACCATCTGAAAATTTGTGAAAAGAACTAATTTGCGTAAAATGTGTCAGACGATTGAAATGATTTAAGGTGTATTCCATGACCCAACTTTAAAAAGAATAAAAGATACAACGAAAGTATTGAATAAAATTGTTTGTAATTAAAAACTTGCGGGTCAGTTTTACGGGATTTGTGTAAAGTGATACTAAGGGAGTAGTCTTTTGGAAACGAATTCAGCCTTAAGATTCTGGGCCATTATCAACTTTTACATAAAGGACTTCGTATAAACGCACCTCTGGAACGAAAATACGTGAGTTACTGTGGTTACCATTGATCGAGGTCAGTCGAGCCGGATGATCGATATTAATATAAGTGAGGTAACTCGAACCGGACAGTCGAGCTAGAATTGCGATAAAAGTCCACAGTATAAACAAACAAATAGACTTGACTCATGGAATACAGTTTTAAATCATAAAAGGTATTAGAAGTTTTTATGTCTGCTGTATTAAAAGGCTAAAAGGGGATAAAATTTTGTGAAGTTGACTAAGTCACCGGAAGTCGCTGCACAAGACGACTGGTACTTGTAGTCCTTGGGAGGAAACTCTAACGTCACAAAACTGTGGGTGTGTTTGTCTACACGACGCCGTCAGTCATTGTGAGCCTTCTTGATACAGATTCAGTGAAAATATTTTCTGTTAATGCAGACGTAATGAGGCATTGAGAAAATTAAATGAGTAACTGAATGCAGCGGATCACAGCCAATGACTGCAATATAACTGATATTTGGTGAATTATTAAGGGAAATAATGTTGTGGTAATTTGTAAAAATTAGAACTGTTAAATTGTTAGGGAAACTGTGGGTCCTAATCAAACATATCAAGTAAAAGTAGAAATTAAAATGAGTCAATATCTAAGTAATAAATAACGTGTACGGAATAAAATAAAATGGCTACTACAGTAGAAGTATTGCATAAACTGTGGGAAAATTTGAGCACTAAACTGGGTGCCCCGGAACTGAAAAAACGTTGTGATAAATGGACTAAATATTTAGCCGAGTGGAACAAATTGGGATGGTTCCCCGAGCCAGACAAACCATTTTTGTCTGAAAAAAAGCGCCAGGAACTTGTTAAGCAAGTTCAACAGTCCATGACAGCAGAGGAAAGCAAGCTAGAGGGAAAAACATTTCCCAAGGCTAGTGCTAGAGATCGCGAAAAACTCCGCAATAAAAATATGCTTAAAAAAGAGCTATTGTTAGCTCTAGGTGCCTTAATTCCGAAGAATCATGGGCCAACTCAATTGCAAGCAGTGCAAGCGCTCAAAACCACTCTGGTAGAAAACAAACCGCAAATGTCTCTTGTGGCAACCCCAGCCCCGCCCCCAGCAGCCAGCTTGTACCCGGAACTCCCTAAACTTCCTCCCACATATGGAGAAAGTTGTCCCCCGCCCTCAGCCCCACTAATGCAAGCCCCTTTAGTAAGAGTACTAAACGGAGAATTAAATATAGAGATACCAAGCATAGATAATGTGCTACAAATAATGTATCGACAAAGTGCAAATGCCACTGAACTGATGGGTGATATGAGAGAAACCATGAAAACTGCATTGGACCTTTCTAGACTGGTTGCAAAAAACGAGGGAGACAGACTCAGGCAAAATCAACCCCCTACAGCACCTGTGTCAGAATGCGGAAGTAACTGCGGAGAGCAAGGTTCAGGCATAAATGAGGCATGTTCAGTGAGAAGTGAAGCAAGTGAAGATCATCGGTCTAACCGAGGCAATGAGGAAAGTGAGAGGCGAGGATGTGATATTTATGGGTCGGCCTCAGTGCGCCCTGAGACAGTGGTGGTCACCGGACTCAATTTACGAGTACGACAAACCCAAGGAATGACGGACAGTGTAATGGAGCAAGTAGACAGGGAGCAGAGAGCAGATACTGAACAATATACCGAGAGCAATGACAGAATGGCTGAACGCCATAGGGACAGAAGAGAGCAGGAAATTCTAAATTCTGCGCGCATGCCAGATCCAGTCGTAAATTTGGCAGACAGGTTTGCTAGCACAGGTTACAGAGAACGTAGATGGGAGGAAAGCAACCCATTTGCATGGGGTAGAAACGGACGTAGAGATCAGACCTTAACAGAGTATGACCCATCTGAGATGGGTGGAACATTTTTACTGCCCCAAGTAGAGGTACAGGCACCCCTAGTTATGCGAGGACAGAGTCATGTTTACAAAGCATGGGCGCGACAGGATATTGACGCGGTACTAGCCAAATTGCCCCCAATAGAGAAAGGAGGAGCGCTGTGGATAGCGGAATTCGAACTCCAAACTGCTCAGGACACCCTCGCCCTATTGGACATGCGAGTGGTGTTAATCAAAATAGGACAATTAGCTACGTTGAACCAGTGCGAAAATGCAACAGGCACCAGGTCCCAGATTGGTCATGGAGATTTTGACCAAGTACGCTCCACTTTCTGGAGAATAATAAAGCAATTGTTCCCCACCAAACGCGACTAAACTGCCCTAGCGAGCCTGACAATATGGGCCCAGACGAAGAGGTGCATGAGTACCTCAAGCGTGCATTCAAATTGTGGGAAACTGCCACAGGCGAACGACCTGATGCAAGCGATGCGGCACATGGACATTTCCGCCATGGAGTACAAAATGGACTCCCTGCGAAAGTCCAACTGAAATTAGGAGATGTAGTGGGACTAGACTCCCTGTCTGAGCGATTGTGGTAAATAAGGACCGGGAGCGAAAATTGGTAAAAGATGATGAATCTTCAGCGCTGCAGTCTAAACTCCTGAAGCTCAAAATAGACAATTTAATTAAACAAACAGTTGCGTCCGAAACAGCCAAAGCATTGCTGAACGTGCCAGTAACTCAGGCACTTGTGCGTTGGTAAGTTTGAGTGCACAAGCCCTAGTACTCACAAACGCAATCGGAACACTGATTGAAACCCCACTTAAGCCTCAATATGAGAGCAGGAACAGGAGGGCTGCATTATCATGGGGAGGAGGAAATAGTGGTATTTGGATAGACTCCATTGGACAGGCTAGAAACATACCCGATGAGTACAAATTGGTGGATGAAGTAGCAGCAGGCTTTGAAAGCTTTCCTATTTGGAATACCATTTTCCCGGTCACGACAAATAAAAATGTGAATAGAATAAATTTGATTCATTATAATGTACAACGATTGGCTAATCTAACAAGAGATGCTGTAGAAGCAATACATGAACAACTGTCCCAAACCTCTTTGATGACCCTCCAAAATAGGATTGCACTAGATATGTTGTTGGCTGATAAAGGTGGAACATGTGCAATGTTCGGAGATACTTGCTGCACAGCCATCGCCAACAATACCGCGCCAGACGGTAAGTTAACAAAGAGTCTGAACAAATTAAAGGCCCTAGCTAACGAACTGAAGGCACAATCAGGAATAAAAAACCCAGTAACAACATGGCTATCAGATACTTTTGGAAAGTGGGGAACTATGATTGGACAAATATTCATAGGCATAGCCATAGCTGTAGCTATATTTATCACTTGTGGATGTTGTTGTATACCATGCATAAGAACCCTAGTCATGAAAACAATTGAAAAAGCATTAACCAAGGAAGAAATCCCACCTCCAAAATACCAGGCAGCCCAGATTACACCCTATTTTGACGATGGCGAAGTCCCCTCTGCCCCAGTAGCGGAGGAAGATGGGCCCGGAAGTGATGCACTAATGATGTTGCCAGTTTATTCCCATGAAACAGGTGAACATCTAGCTAAGGACTGGGGACTGATTGAACCATGTGATGAGCACCCTATGCCTATGCAAACCGTGTGGGAGATACCAGAACCTCCCTACACCCCCAACTGCCCGATTGGAAATCCCCACTGTAAACATGCCCAAGGAGGAGGGTCAGGATGGCGTTGCTGGGAGTGGGCTGCCATCTATCACCCAGAAAAGCCAAATCTCTTATTGGCCCTGAGAGATGATGAGAAATTCAGTAATGCCTATTGGTTTGGAGAGTCAGCGATTGTGCTGTACAAGGAGCTTGAGGCTCGTGGGTATACTCCAGCAGACATTAACTCTGATGGCACCTTGGGACCTGAACACCAAATGATTATGATGCCACAAATTGTAGAAATCATCACCAATGCTGGACATGCACCAACCCCTGAAGAAGAAACCCCCATGTAATTATATTGTGGACATCTTCAAAAATGTTTAGAAAAAGCTGCCAATGCACTATTGCCAAAATGCTAGGATGTTCTTTCCTCTTGATAGAAGGGTAAAAAGTAAAATGTATTAAAATGAAGGAGTATCGCTTAAGATGGATATCGGACAGAGACATGTCCTCATCAGCAGCAGACTCAGTCTAGAGTTCTGTGGTTTTGCCTATTGGAGGTTTTCCTGGTGATTAAGTAAGAGCTCTGACATCATTGCTTACCGCTGTGCCAGTATTATAACCCTGATAGTTAGAGTAAATAAAATTAAGAAAACTGGGTTTGCAATGTGTACCTGCTTCAGGTATTGAGTGAAGATATCACCCATACAAGCTTGAAATACCGCTGTATAGTGTTGATCCCAAGAAGGGATCAAAGGAGGGAATTGTGGGAATTTGACATTTATTTTATGAAAGTATATGTTGTAATAGAATGTATAAACTTGTCTGTGGTAGTTAAGTTTCGAATGAGTGACCTTAAGCCTGTATTCTGATAAACAAAGCCACAGAAGAATGCCCCGAGAAGCATTCTTCAGATAAAGGATTTGCCACAGAAGCAGTCTTTCATGGAAAACAGGGCTGCGTTCCAATCCAATTTTTTTACCGTCCTATCTACTTGGTACTTGTCTGACCCGGAAATCGATCGAGGTCCGCCATCTTTAAGGACATCCCAAACCGCTAAATGCTCCACCGAGGAGCGAGCAGTGGGGAAAGAGGAGGCTCCCGAAGAATTCTTCAGTGAGGAAACATGAGTGCAGCCTTTGCGGAAGTCTTTACTCAGAACGCGTGACGTGTTTGATCTACAATCACATCTGCCTCAGTTGAAAACATGGCGGGACCTCGCGTACACAAATGTAAGTGCTTATCGTTCCTTTCAATTTAATTTATAAAGCGCTTTCATTTATAATGTCACTCGTTCTTTCGGACAAACGAAAGGCAAGTTTATTCATGAAAAAAGAGACAACAAATATTGTAGTTCAGCGTGTAAGCGTAACATTTAGGACATGTTTCTGTCCCATATAGTTGTTTGTTAGCTAACGTTACTGCATAGGAAACGCAAGCTTCAATTAACCCATGTCCTTTCAAAACTGTATACAATTTTATATTGTACGCTATGCAATAGGCTATGTTACGTTTAGCCTATGTTCACACTGTTGAATGCATCCCGGCAAGTAGGCTACCTGAGAAATAGGCTCGACAGTCGCTGCTCGATTTCCAGTGTAACAACTGAAACATGAACACGCAGCTGCTTTGCGTTTAAAATATATGTTTCCTCACTCTTGTATGACAGAAATAATGTTATTTCAGTCTATGTTATTGCATTTGCTGTCTTTGACTGATGAAATGCACATTAGGCTAGCTTATTAGGATAGGCTACTATTTTGCATCATGTAGCCTACTTACATATGTCATGTCTGAATTATGGGCTTGTGAAGCCCCTTGACACATGCCGTTGTGATTTAGGGCTATACACAGACATTACTAGCTGGTTTTTACTTGCAGGTCTGTTGTGTGATTTACAGGGACAGATGAGAGCACCCTCAGCCTCATTCGGCTGAGGTGTGAGAATGAGCATCTGTTTACGGGGAAGAGGCATGTAGCAAAGAAAGCTTGGGGGTGAGTCATTAGTGACATTCTATAATGTGTGATGTCACATAGAACTAAAATATGTTACACAGAAACATTGGCAATAAGCCATTTTTTATGTTCTTGCAGGACCATGTCACTGTCCATATTGGTGTTCCTACATGTCATAGATTAATGTTGACGGAATCACTCCTCAGCACCATGATTCATGTCTTGTGTTGAAGTAGTTAATTGTATGCAAATGACAACTTCTGATATCCCTAATGTAAGTGTGATGGCAAGAGGCATGCCTGCCCCTGTAAATGGATAACACATAAACATGTTATGGCATGGCAGTAATTGTTGTAGGGCACTTGGGTATGGTATGGTAACATGTGTTGTTTTCCTCAGTGAAATTCGTCTGCAGATGGGCCTACAGGGCCAGGTGAGCCCCGCCCAAATTGCAAAGAAATGGGACAACCTCAAGCAAAAATCTAAGGTGAGGTTCAATTTATGATGTTTTTCCTTTGCGAATTTGTAGTTTCTATTGCATACTGAAACAAAATTATGCCTGTGCAATAGGCTCACAGCTCACCTTCACCCTGCATCTTTCCTTGTAGGCACTCAGATGCCCTGCTACAGAGACGGAACAGACAGGGGAGAGGCCACAGCAGCCACATGGCCATGGTTTAATGCAATGCATGAGGCCATTGGGGGGAGGCCATCTATTTATCCTCCTGTCCTGATGGATTCATGTGTTTCAGAAAACCTGGCACATGTGGCTGATGAGACCTCAGATGGCACTGGCTCATCTCTTCCTGGATTTGTGGCGGTCACTTGTAGCCGGGCGTGTGTGGAGGAGGAGGAAGAGGATGCACAGCCTGGCTAAAGGCTGTGCCTGTCCCACACCCCCCAAAAGGAGAAGGACCGGTGAGGGAGCCGTTCTGCGGTTCCTGAAGGAAGATGCTGCCAGAGAAGAGGAGCGATTCAAGGCCACACTGGAAAGCTCTAATGAGTTTGAGAAAATTCTTAATAAAATGTAAATAGTTCACAAGTGTGTGTCAATTTGTTTTTTACTTGTGTTTTCACCTTTTAAGATATAGTTTTCATCTGAGTGCCCCCTTCAGCAGCACCAAACTATTTGGGAGAAAAGAAACACACAAATACTAACAATTTTGCTGATCGCGTAAGCTTCAGGAGGGTAATACCTAGGCTATTTCTGGCTTATCGGTCTCTCGCTCTTTACTGGTAACTTCAAGTGAATGTCTTCCTTTTTGTAAATTCTAAGTAGTCAGCCTACATTCATTAATGAATGATTTGCAGTCATTATTCTAATTTACTGTTTTTATTTTACTGTACTCTTAGGTCTGAATTAGACTTTGTTTTGACTTGTTGCTTCCACCAGGTTACTGTCCTATGGATGAATTATGCGATTGAATTGAGGATTGTCATTTCTAATAATTATGAAATGATGTTAAATATATTTTTACTGCAGGATAAGTGAGTGGTTCTAGCACGCAATATCGCCTGTGTTCAGTATTCAGAGTGCTGAACATTTAAACAAGGAAGGGCATTGACCGTTGGAAACACTGGATTCAGAAAATAGACATTTTACAGAATCCTCACTTCCCCGACAGGTGGTTGGCATACATTGGTGTCAAAGTGGTATGCTTATAGTGTGTTTTGAAATAAATAAAGGTAATGAAAAAGTGGCACAGAAAAGATGTATGAAACTGATATGTTAGTATCCATAAGTGATTTTATTAACACTAACATAACAAATAAAACGTGGATTAACACTGGACAGAAAGAGGGGCTGCGGGGAGAATATACAAACATAACAAGAAACGGAGACACTAACAAAAAGCTCTCCTGTATAAATAATATTTCAAACAATAGCCAAATTACATATAATCACGTTCATTCAGTGCTACTGGACACATATTTGGAGCAGACGGTTGCCCCGCCAGTCGGTCTCGCCGGCCATGTCCGCTTTTTTCCCCCCTCACTGGACGTGGTGGAGCCACACCAATATCACCAACATCCTCGACAACCTCAAGGATGTCCCCCTTTGTCAGGCAGATGTTATGGAGCATGGCACATGCGGTGATGACCGTGGGTACAAAGGTGTGGTCCACCTCCAGAGCCTTGAAGAGCAGGCACCTCCTGGACCCTTAAGTGGTGTGCCCAGACAACGCTCCCCATGCGGCAGTAGCATTATCAATGCTTCCATGGAGCCATGGCTCAGACGGTAGTCCTCCATGAGGTCCTGGTCCCCATTAAAGTAAAGCTGGAGCACTGGCACAGTGGCATTTTCTTGGGCATAATGCCCAGCTGTTGGATCGTCGACCTAAAAAAGATTTAAATGAAAAACATGAAGTGTGTACATGCAGCCTACAGTTCACACAAGTTGATTGATTAACACCAAACCACAGTAGCCAAATGTATAGTTTGTAGTCCGACATGCAGGTAAATGTGTGGTATTATAGAACATGCAATTACTATGTGTGCATGACATAACTTTGCTGTATATTTATCCAGGTGAATTCTACTCCACCCACTGTTAAAAGTGCTTCATGCTTATCAATGTCCATGTTTGATCAAGAGCACTGTCTTATGACTACTGTTGAGAATACGTGATTCTTACCTCACTTAGGAACAGGACGGAGCGAAGCAGTCGCGATCCCCTGAACTGGCAACGCCACCGTTCCCGCTGAAGCCGGTGCCATGCGTTTAGGGCGAACGCTAGGTTCATTGCGGAAATGTTGATTGCGTACAGTAGCAGACCAGTATACTAGCCTATTGAAGTTCGCGATCTAAGTTTTGAAATCAGTATCTGTCGCTTATATACCATCAGATCATACATGCTTAATTGTTGATTGATGAATTAATTAAACGGCATCAGCTCGGTTATTGGCTGGAAGTGTCATTTGTAATGTGCTCCAATTTTAACGAACAAACATGCATTCGAGTCCATTGATGAATTGGCCATTGAGCGTGTGGAATATAGGCGTTGCCTACTTAAAAATTAAATTATTCTTCGTGTGATCTTTATTCACACAGTAATAAATAGCCGGTTGTTGTGGATGTGTTAATGGGACACTGTACGTCAAACACAAACACCTGTAATTGAGAGACAATATCCCTATTTCCCATGTCATTTTCACATCTGTCAAATTCCACGGGAGAAAATCATTGAAAAGAATTGTGATAACTTCACAGTGCAATATAGCGTCAAATAAAACAATAGCTTATACCATTTTGCATGCAAAAACAAGCTCAGAGATAAAAATACGATAGGCTACAGAACAATCCGTTAGCCTTCTTTTTTTGACAGGTGATACAGCTGTGCACACGTCATTAGTAATTGACGTCGCTTCAGCTGACGCTTGACTGAGCAAGGACGTTCCATTTGCTTAATTAATGTTGCCTCGCTGCTGCGTCCTCGTATGTGATCCTTGGATCCTTTCCTTATGGCCTCCACTGGGTGGAGCTAATGAGCGAGGAAAGGACCTAGGAAAAGAAGCAAGCAGTAAAAAAATTGGATTGGAACGCAGCCCCGGAAAACGCCAAAACTGTCATAGATAAGTTTCTATCATAACAACTTAGTGGAAAAGTACTAGACATATGTAATTCTAAACGCTTGATATGATTGGTTTAAATCATACGCCCAGTGATGTATGAAAATGGAAAGTAGAAGACACACCCCTTTTTAGCAAACAGTATATAAGCAGGAACAGTAGCAGAGATGGAGCGAGCGCGCTTCCAGCGAGAGCGCGCTTCCAGAGGACCACATATGTACTAACCCATTGTATTCTTCTGTAAAAAAAACTTCGAGCTGACACAATAAAGACAAAGTGATTTAACCATTTGAATTGAAATAATCTCATCCTTGATCTACCTCCTTGACCACGATAAGAGGGATACACGTTTTATCCCCAACAGTATCCATCTGGGGAATTGTCCATGACCCCTCGGGAGGACGTTCTGGAGTGTCCCCCACTGGGCCAGAGGGGGGAGCTGTAGGGGGGGAGTCAAAGTGGGACTCAGGAAACGCTGACATTTGGGAACTGGAGAGCATCATGCACTTCAAAGGACCAGAGGGCATTGTAATAAAATAATCGGTTACTCTGACTTCCTTTAGGGTCCGGCTTTTTCCTCCCAAGAATGTCCCCATCTGCTAAAGATGGAGATAAGGGCAAATGGAACTGTTTTCCCTGATTGTAAATGTCTCATAAAAGAGCATTTACGGCATCCAGACCCTAGCCAGACAATGGGAAAGGAATGTCCGCACAGGACATCTGTGGTGTCCAATCACCCACAACCTGGACACATCCTATGGAAAAGCCATTGGACAACACCACAGTGCCCTCATTTGGGCACCCCTGTCATTACACTCTTTAATTCTCTTCTGTACCAGGACTCTAAAACTTCTGTTAAGAGTGTTAATAACCATGTAAAAACCTACAAACATTGCGCATGTGATCCTTATATTGTTACATTCTGTCTTATGTGGTAGTAACAGTAATTGCATGTGAAATGGTTCATCAGGAGGGAATTTTCATGACAACTGCACCATAATATTATCTCACCTTAACCTGTTTGGTATGTATGGATTCAGGTAAAATCAAAGAATTGACTGAAATACATTTCATACCAAATAAAGTTTAATAAAGCATAGTTTCAGTAACTCAGGGAAAACTTGTAACAGTGAAATGTCCTCTCTGGTAATTACCTCCTCTTCCCCTCCCGCTACACAAACATCCCTCAACAGTGGGGGTCTAAATTCCAGATTGACCACCCTTTTCCAGGTTCATTTATGGCACTGCCGCCTGGTTCAAACACATGATTTGGCATAAAAGGAAGAGAGACAAGCCAATCAGGGAAGATTGGAACCGACTTCCCACACCGTGCATATTCTGTGTCTGTGTGTAGTTGAACAGGCTGGGTAAGATTTTTACTTTGTGTTTCTTTTCGTAAATCTATGTTTTGTGTAATTGAATGTTTTAATTGAAGTGAATGACCTGCCTGCCTGTTATTAAATTATGTTTATTTTAAAATTGCGTGGTTTCCATGACTCTAATTCATCTTATACCCTTTTTAGCCTAAATTATAACTGAATATTCAGGGGGACAATTCTGACAAAGGACCGACTGATCAGCGGCCTGGTACAGCAAGTGGCGTTCTCAAGTTGGGAAAGGCAGTCAAGTTCTGCCCGCAAACAGGGTTGGTAGTGTATGGTTCTGGTGATTTGATGTGAAGAGAACCCATGGGCGTTCTACGCCGGTTCTTGTCAAATTAGCCTTAAGGAGCCCTTTAAATGCACTCAGACCTGGGTTGGCAACTATCTATGATAAAATTAATGCATGTATTGTGTTGACTAGACCCCAAACCTCTGCGTTCTCCACCGAACTGAAATTCAGCAATAATGCTGATTCCGGCAAGCATATATTGATAATTGAGGACTGGTAATTAAGGACGAATCGAGTGTAACCACTCCGAGTTCCACGCAGGTTTAATCCAAATTCTAAATTATTATTTTAAATGGAGTCAGATAAAATACGAGATTAAAACTATAATAATTGTTATAATTGTGCTCTGTTCATCTGAATGGAGAATAAATAAATAACATCTTTTGTTTACGTCACAGCAGCTGAGGGAAAACACGTTGCACCTTCACCCCCAGTTATTCCCTCATTGGTTTAGCTGTGCGGATTCTACAGAAGCTTTTTTCCACAGTTTCTCTGGTCCACTAATGGTGTACACTGTAAGAAGCCTCTCGCTAAAGTCTCGTCCACTAAAGATGTGGACTGTAAGTAACTTCTCTCCACAGTCTCTCTTGTCAACTAATGGTGTGCACTTTAAGTAACCTCTCTCCACATTCTCTTTGCTGCACTAAAGATGTGCACTGTAAAAACACTCTCTCCGCAGTCTATGTGGTCCATTAAAGTTGTGCCCTCGAAGAAGCCTTTCTCCACAGTCTCTATAGTCCAAAAAAGGTGTGCACTGTAAGTAGCCTCTCTCCACATTCCCTGTGGCCAAATAAAGGTGTACACTGTAAGAAGCCTCTCGCTACAGTCTCTGTGGTCCACTAAATATGTGAACTGTAAGTAACTTCTCTCCACAGTCTCTCTTGTCAACTAATAGTGTGCACTGTAAGTCACATCTCTCCAACAGTCTTTCTGATTTACTTAAGGTGTCCACTCTAAGTAGCGTCTCTCCAGTCTCTGTGGTCCACTAAAGGTGCGCTCTGTAAGTTGCCTCTCTCCACATTCTCTGTGGCCAAATAAAGGTGTGCACTGTAAGAAGCCTCTCGCCACAGATTCTGTCGTCTACTTAAGGTTTGCACTGTAAGAAGCTTTTTTCCACAGTTTCTCTGGTCCACTAATGGTGTACACTGTAAGAAGCCTCTCGCTACAGTCTCTGTGGTCCACAAAAGATGTGGACTGTAAGTAACTTCTCTCCACAGTCTCTCTTGTCAACTAATGGTGTGCACTTTAAGTAACCTCTCTCCACATTCTCTTTGCTGCACTAAAGATGTGCACTGTAAAAAGACTCTCTCCGCAGTCTATGTGGTCCATTAAAGTTGTGCCCTGTAAGAAGTCTTTCTCCACAGTTTGTATAGTCCACCAAAGGTGTGCACAGAAAGTAGCCTCTTTCAACAGTCTCTTTGGTCCACTAAAGGTGTGCTCTGTAAGTTGCCTCTCCACATTCTCTGTGGCCAAATAAAGGTGTGCACTGTAAGAAGCCTCTCTCCACAGTTTCTGTCGTCTACTTAAGGTTTGCACTGTAAGAAGCTTTTTTCCACATTTTCTCTGGTCCACTAATGGTGTACACTGTAAGAAGCCTCTCGCTACAGTCTCTGTGGTTCACTTAAGGTCTGCACTCTAAATAGCCTTTTTCCAAAGTCTTTTTGGTCCACTAAAGGTGTGGACGGTAAGAAAACTCTCTCCGCAGTCTCTGTGGTCCAATAAAGTTGTGCACTGTAAGAAACCTTTCTCCACAATCTCTGGGGTCCACTTTAGGTCTGCACTGTAAGGTACCGCTCTCCACAATCTTTCTGGTTTACTTAAGGTGTCCACTCTAAGTACCGTCTCTCCAGTCTCTGTGGTCCACTAAAGGTGTGCACTATAAGAAGCCTCTCTCCACAGTTTCTGTCGTCTACTTAAGGTTTGCACTGTAAGAAGCTTTTTTCCACAATTTCTCTGGTCCACCAATGGTGTACATTGTAAGAAGCCTCTCGCTACAGTCTCTGTGGTTCACTTAAGGTCTGCGCTCTAAGCATTTTTCCAAAGTCTTTTTGGTCCACTAAAGGTGTGCACGGTAAGAAGACTCTCTCTGCAGTCTCTGTGGTCCACTAAAGATGTGGACTGTAAGTAACTTCTCTCCACAGTCTCTCTTGTCAACTAATGGTGTGCACTTTAAGTAACTTCTCTCCACATTGTCTTTGCTGCACTAAAGATGTGCACTTTAAAAAGACTCTCTCCGCAGTCTATGTGGTCCATTAAAGTTGTGCACTGTAAGAAACCTTTCTCCACAATCTCTGGGGTCCACTTTAGGTCTGCACTGTAAGGTACCGCTCTCCACAGTCTTTCTGGTTTACTTAAGGTGTCCACTCTAAGTACCGTCTCTCTAGTCTCTGTGGTCCAATAAAGTTATGGACTGTAAGTAACTTCTCTCCACAGTCTCTCTTGTTAACTAATGGTGTGCACTTTAAGTAACCTCTCTCCACATTCTCTTTGCTGCACTAAAGATGTGCACTTTAAAAAGACTCTCTCCGCAGTCTATGTGGTCCATTAAAGTTGTGCCCTCTAAGAAGCCTTTCTCCACAGTCTCAATAGTCCACAAAAGGTGTGCACTGTAATAGCCTCTCTACACATTCTCTGTGGCCAAATAAAGGTGTACACTGTAAGAGGCCTCTCGCTACAGTCTCTGTGGTCCACTAAAGATGTGGACTGTAAGTAACTTCTCTCCACAGTCTCTCTTGTCAACTAATGGTGTGCACTTTAAGTAACTTCTCTCCACATTTTCTTTGCTGCACTAAAGATGTGCACTGTAAAAAGACTCTCTCCGCAGTCTATGTGGTCCATTAAAGTTGTGCCCTGTAAGAAGCCTTTCTCCAAAGTCTCGGTGCTCCACTAAAGGTGTGCACTGTAGTTACTGTTGTGCACTCTTCCCACATTCTTTGTGGTCTGTTATGCTGTGTACTTTAAGTTGCCATCCTCCACAATTTTTCTGGTCCACTAAAGGTCTACACTGTAAATAGCTTCTCTCCACAGTCTCTGTGGTCCACTAAACGTCTGCACTGTAAGTCACATCTCTCCAACAGTCTTTCTGGTTTACTTAAGGTGTCCACTCTAAGTAGCGTCTCTCCAGTCTCTGTGGTCCACTAAAGGAGTGCTCTGTAAGTTGCCTCTCTCCACAGTCTCTGTGGTCAAATAAAGGTGTGCACTATAAGAAGCCTCTCTCCACAGTGGTCTGTTATGCTTTGTACTCTAAGTTGCCATCCTCCACAATTTTTCTGGTCCACTCAAGGTCTACACTGTAAATGGCTTCTCTCCACAGTCTCTGTGGTCCACTAAACGTATGCACTGTAAGTTGCCTCTCTCCATATTCTCTGTGGCCAAATAAAGGTGTGCATTATAAGAAGCCTCTCTCCACAGTTTCTGTCGTCTACTTAAGGTTTGCACTGTAAGAAGCTTTTTTCCACTGTTTTTCTGGTCCACTCATGGTGTACACTGAAAGAAGCCTCTCGTTACAGTCTCTGTGGTCCACTAAAGATGTGGACTGTAAGTAACTTCTCTCCACAGTCTCTCTTGTCAACTAATGGTGTGCACTGTAAGTAGCCTGTAATTAACACGTGAAAATTTCTCTTATAACTTTTCGTCTCAGCACAGTTCTGGGGTCATGTAATGTAACGGATAGAGAGCCTGCCTGGTAATCGATGGGTTTCTGTTTCAAATCATGTAATGCAGTGTTTTTCAACCTTTTTTGAGCCAAGGCACATTTTTTACATTAAAAAAAATCCTGTGTCACACCACCAACCAAAAGTGTTACTAATTAAGTGAAGTTAATAGGATAAGATAATTTCTCACGGCACAGTGGTTGAAAATCACTGATGTAATGTAACGGATAGAGAGCCTGGCTGGTAATTGATGGGTTTCTGGTTCAAATCCAAGGTATACTTGCTGCTGAAAACACTACCGGGGACATTCTCAAAGGTTTGCAATTGCCGTGTTTTTAAAATTATTTTTCACCAGTCGATGGGGCTCTCGCTCTGAATATATCGCTCCCCACCAGTTTACAGACTTTAAGTTCATTACTCGTATTCCCACTTTGTCAAATTAATTATTGTCAATTGTACTTCATTGTATTTCTAGAAGAACCCATGTTTATACCTACATTGTAATCGTAAAATATACAATTGCATATATTTGTATACTACAGAAACCATACATTGTTAATTAAATAAAATTAATTATTAGCTTCCAAAGACTTAAATGTACACAAGAATTTCAGCAGATTTACGCAGAGCGTCACTTCAAGACGAAGCTTCGGTCCACGGGCCGTCTGCTCTTCAATCGCGAGTGCTGTCATGCTGCCTTACGAAGTTTCGAGGGCTGTGATGTCACCGTTTTTGTGTTGCCCATGCGCAGAAGTCATTAACACGTGAGAATTTCTTGTATATCTTTTATTCTCAGCACGGTTGTGCGGTCATGTAATGTAACGGATAGAGAGCCTGCCTGGTAATCGATGGGTTTCTGGTTCGAATCCAAGGTATACTTGCTGCTGAAAACACTACCGGGGACATTCTCAAAGGTTTGCAATTGCCGTGTTTTTAAAATTATTTTTCACCAGTCGATGGGCCTCTCGCTCTGAATATATCGCTCCCCACCAGTTCAGAGACTTTAAGTTCATTACTCGTATTCCCACTTTGCCAAATTAATTATTGTCAATTGTACTTCATTGTATTTCTAGAAGAACCCATTTTATACCTACATTGTAATCGTAAAATATACAATTGCATATATTTGTATACAGAAACCATAAGTTGTTAATTAAATAAAATTAATTATTAGCTTCCAAAGGCTAAAATGTACACAATAATTTCAGCAGATTTAAGCAGAGGTTTGCAATTGCCATGTTTTTAAAATAATTTTTCACCAGTCGATGGCGCTCTCGCTCTGAATATATCAATCCCCACCAGTTCAGAGACTTTAGCTCTGTACTGGTATTCCCACTTGACCAAATTAATTATTGTCAATTGTATTTCTAGAAGAACCCATGTTTATACCTACATTGTAATCGTAAAATATACCAAAAAAATTCAGAAATAAATTTTGAAAAACATTAGGGTTAGGGTTAAGGTTAGGGTTAGGGGCAGCCCTAATCCTCTGGGAGAAAAGGTTGGACTTCAGGTTGGAATGCGGGGCATCCTCGCACCGAGTGCGGAAAATGAACCCTTCGGGGCGGTTAGGGACCCGGCTCGATCATAGCATGGAACGCCGTTGCACCACACCCATGCATTGCCGATGTGGGCGCCTAACCGTGTGTCCAGTGACAGAAGTCGTACTTCCATACGGGGACTTTGAGGGTACATTTCGCAGAGGTCTTCGGGCTCCTGCGAGTGAACCGTAGGGTTCCCAGAGATGGGGCCGGTGTCCCTGCACTCAGGGCGGTGGTCCGGAGGCAACGAGCCCACCCCTAGAACCGTGGCCCAAAGGGGGGCTCCGCGGCACCCCCTGAATGTATGAGTTTTTTGGGTCTCGGGCCGGGGGACCCGGTATACGTTGGGCCCCTGCGAGAGAACCGTAGGGCCCCCAGAGATGGTGCTTAGGCCTTCTTTCCAAAGATCCCACCCCTGGGCCTGTGGTCCCAAAGCGGGCTATTTGTGCACGTCAAACGTGGCCGAAAGAAAAAAAGTCTGCCGTTTAAATTTCCAGCCGCTTCGTGAGGTCCACCTCCACTGGTTTCCGGTTGAACGCTTTTCTTTCAGCTTCAGCTCCGGAACGCGCGGTCCGATCAGGCCGAATTTGGTATCGACACGTTCAGGAGACTCTCCCAGAACGAAGTAGCCTATTCCTGAGTCTGTGTTCCGTTCGTGAGCCCGGCGATAAGCGAACAACTAGTCACCCCCCAGGGACTCTGAAGAAATTCTGAAAAAAACGGCTTTTTGAGCTCCAGCTCCGGAACGCGCTCGGCTCGGGGGTCCCGCTATAAGCAAAAACGTCTGCGGGTGACCAGTTGTCTGGAGCTCCTGAGCCGAGGCGCACAACAGAGCAGTGTGTCCGAAAAAGCGCGCTGCTTCCCGGCCCGAGTGGGGATGGTGGAGTCGATGAAAGCTCCAGGACAACTGGTCACCCGCGTGGACACTTAGAAAAAAGTGGGCACTTAGAAAAATAACGGAACTTAGCCAAAATTCTGAAAAAAACTGCTTTTTGAGCTCCAGCTCCGGAACTCGGATGTGCGACGCTCGGGGGTCCCGCTATAAGCGAAAACATCTGCGGGTGACCAGTTGTCTGGTCGAAAAACCTCGAAATTATTTCTAAGTCCCTCGCGGGTGACCAGTTGTCCCGAACAACTGGTCACCCGCATGTGGGCACTTAGAAAATTTCTGCAATATTTTGGGGAAAAAAGTGAGGTTCGCAAACCGGGATTTTCATTGCATTGCGAGTAATGGGCCGGGGTACAGGCGTATCTATAGGAGAGAGTTCTTTATGACCAGGAATGCATTTCCTGATTCATGCAGCCCACTTTTGAGCTCCAGGAGAAAACGATTTTCTCCCCTATGCCCAACTGGAGCTTATTATCCGAGGGGGAAAACCTCGCAGCGTAGCCCGGTTTTGAGCTCCATGAGAATGCGATTTTCTCCGTTATAACAAAGATGGAAGTCCCCATCTAAGAGGGGGAAACTTCTGAGCTCAGCCCGGTTTTGTGCACCCTGGCAAGGTACACTCGCTACACTGATTGACTGGGACCTTATATTCCGTTTTTGTTTTTTTCATTTGTTTCAGATTTTTTTCCCATTTTCTCCCAATTTAGTAGCCAATTGAATCCCTATTCTAATTCAATTCCCCCCATGTAGCAACCGCTAGAGAACCACCGCTATACAACCCTGTCAGCCGGTAGTAGGAAGGAGGGCGCCACGTCCTCTACAGGGCGCGACTCCTCGAGCTCCTGACCGTGATTCCAACTCGCCCAGGGCCTTCTGTGAGCAGCGATTCTCTCCGAGCCCCTCCCCCCACCCGGAAGCAGCTGCCAATTGCTGCTCCCACAGGGCACCGGCCATGCTCGGAAATGGCAGGTCTGGGGCGCGAAGCCCGATCCTCGGAGTACAACTGCACTGACTGAAAGTCAGCGCTCTTACCGTTGTACCACCGCGGTGGCCCTATATTCCGTTTTAACCGGCTGGAAGTCCCCTTAAACGGAGGGGGAATTTCGCAGGTCAGGCCGGTTTTGTGCACCCTGGCAAGGTGTACTCGCTACGCTGATTGACTGGAACCTTATACTCCGTTATAACCGGCTGGAAGTCCCCATCCATGGGGGGAGAGTTTGGCAGCTCAGGCCGGTTGTGTGCACCTTGGGGGGGGTGCACACTCGCTAGCTTGATGAAAGTATATCTCATACGCGCCCCTGTCAGGGCCCTTACGCGCCGGGTTCTCCCGGTTTATTGCGTGAGTGGTTCCTGGCTCCGCGCCTTGGGAGAACGGTCCCTCGCTACCCTGACGGACTCGATGTTTACACTCGCCATAGAACTTTATACTCCGTTATAACCGGCTGGAAGTCCCCTTACATGGAGGGGAGAGTTTGGCAGCTCAGGCCGGTTGTGTGCACCTTGAGGACAGTGCACACTCGCTCCCTTGACCGACTGGATGTCATAACCCGCCCTGTCAGGGCCCTCACGCGCCGGGCTTCCAGAGCGGTTCCTTTGTTCTTTGTGGGGCGGGCAATAGCCCGCATTGGCCGGCCCACCGTGACAGTGCGTTGGCCGGCCTGCCGGCCCCCGCCTTTGCCCCCGCCGAGCCCAAGTGAGACCGAGACGCCCCGCGAACCTTCCGAAGCGGCCCGACCACAGCCCTGCGGGGCGGGGTGAGGGAAGGATGGGCGAGCAGCAGGTTCAGGGTTTTGCAGGCCCCTGGACCACGCGCTGCTTCGCCTTGCCCGACCCGGTAAGCCCCGTTCCCCCAGGCGGGAAACAACATTTGCTGTGCTCCTACTCCTCCCATCTCGTGCCCAGGGCCGCCTCCCTCCCTACCTCAGGGGCCCCGGGCGGGCTACCACCCCCTTGGGCTGGAGCACAATTCCGCCCGATCTATACTCTCTCTCAAGGGCGGCGACCTGGTTGATCCTGCCAGTAAGCCTATGCTTGTCTCAGTGAAACTGCAAAATGGCTCATTAAATCAGTTCATGGTTCCTTTGAAAGCATGAGTCTGCCACCTTGCAAACTGTGCTATTAGCGCTAATGCTAACATCACACACTGTCCCTCAGCATAAAAATCTGACTTTCAAACAGTGCTGTTAGCGCTAATGCTAACATCACAAACCATCACTCAGCATGAAAATAAGTCTTGCAGACAGTGCTCTTAGCGCGAATGATAATATCACAAACTTTTACTCAGCATGAAAATTTGCCTTGCAGTCAGTGCTGTTAGCGAGAATGCTAACATCACACACCGTAACTCAGCATGGAATTTTTTTTTGCAGACAGTGCTGTTAGCGCTAATGCTAACATCACACACTGTCCCTCAGCATAAAAATCTGACTTTCAAACAGTGCTGTTAGCGCTAATGCTAACATCACAAACCATCACTCAGCATGAAAATAAGTCTTGCAGACAGTGCTCTTAGCGCGAATGATAATATCACAAACTTTTACTCAGCATGAAAATTAGCCTTGCAGTCAGTGCTGTTAGCGAGAATGCTAACATCACACACCGTAACTCAGCATGGAATTTTTTTTTGCAGACAGTGCTGTTAGCGCTAATGCTAACATCACACACTGTCCCTCAGCATAAAAATCTGACTTTCAAACAGTGCTGTTAGCGCTAATGCTAACATCACAAACCATCACTCAGCATGAAAATAAGTCTTGCAGACAGTGCTCTTAGCGCGAATGATAATATCACAAACTTTTACTCAGCATGAAAATTAGCCTTGCAGTCAGTGCTGTTAGCGAGAATGCTAACATCACACACCGTAACTCAGCATGGAATTTTTTTTTTGCAGACAGTGCTGTTAGCGCTAATGCTAACATCACACACCATCACGTAGCATGGAACTCAAACTTGCAGACAGTGCTGTTAGCAATAATGCTAACATTACACACAGTAACTCAGCATGGAAATCAGATTTTTAGACAGTGCTGTTGGGGCTAATGCTAACATAAGACACCTTTACTCAGCATGAAAATTAGCCTTGCAGACAGTGATGTTAGCGCTAATGCTAACATCACACACCATCAGTCAGCATGGCAATTAGCCTGGGAGACAGTGCTGTTTGCACAAATGCTAACATCACATACCAACAGTCAGCATGGAAATTAGCCTTGCAGAGAGTGCTGTTAACGCTAATGCTAACATAAAAAACTATCACTCAGCATAAAAATCAGCCTTTCAGACAGAGCTGTTAGCACTAATGCTAAAATCACACACCGTCACTCAGCATGTAAATCAGACTTGCAGACAGTGCTGTTAGCGCTAATGCTAACATCACACACCATATCTCAGCATGTAAATATGACTTGCAGACAGTGCTGTAAGCACTAATGCTAACATAACACACCATCACTCAGCATGTAAATAAGACTTTCAGACAGTGCTGTCATAACTAATGCTAACATCACACACCATCAGTCAGCATGGAAATCAGCCTTGCAGACAGTGCTGTTAGCGTTAATGCTAACATCACACACCATCAGTCAGCATGTAAATCAAACTTGCAGACAGTGCTTTTAGCGCTAATGCGAACATCACACACCGTCACTCAGCATGGAAATCAGCCTTGCAAACGGTGCTATTAGCGCTAATGCTAACCTCACACACCGTCAGCATGTAAATCAGACTTGCAAACAGTGCTGTTAGCACTAATGCTAACATCAAACACCATCACTCAGCATGTAAATCATACTTTCAGACAGTGCCCTTAGAACTAATGCTAACATCACACACCATCAATCAGCATAAAAATCAGCCTTGCAGACAGTGCTGTTTGTGCTAATGCTAACATCACACACCATAATTCAGCATGGAAATAAGTCTTGCAGACAGTGCTGTTAGCACTAATGCTACCATCACTAAACATTACTCAGCATAAAAATCAGCCCTGCAGAAAGTGCTGTTAGCACTAATGCTAACATCACACACAATCAATTAGCATGAAAATCAGCCTTGCACACAGTGCTGTTTGCATTAATGCTAACATAACATACCATCACTCAGCATAAAAATCAGCCTTGCGACGGTGCTGTTAGCGCTAATCCTAACACCAGAAACTGTCACTCAGCATGGAAATCATACTTGCAGACAGTGTTGTTAGCGCTAATGTTAACATCACACACCGTCAGCATGTAAAATCAGACTTGCAAACTGTGCTTTTAGCACTAATGCTAACAAAACACACCATCACTCAGCAGGTAAATCAGCCTTGCAATGATGCTGTTAGCGCTAATGCTAACATCACAAACCATCACTCAGGATGGGATTCAGCCTTGCAGACAGTGCTCTTAGCGCTAATGATAACATCACACACCGTCACTCAAAATGAAAATTTGCCTTGCAGACAGTGTTGTTAGCAGTAATGCTAACATCACAATCTTTTAATCAGCATGAAAATTAGCCTTGCAGTCAGTGCTGTTCGCGAGAATGCTAACATCACACACCGTTTTTTTTCCAGACAGTGCTGTTAGTGCTAATGCTAACATCACACACCATCACGTAGCATGGAACTCAAACTTGCAGACAGTGCTGTTAGCAATAATGCTAACATTACACACCATAATTCAGCATGGAAATCAGATTTTTAGACAGTGCTGTTTGCGCTAATGCAAACATAAGACACCTTTACTCAGCATGAAAATTAGCCTTGCAGACAGTGATGTTAGCGCTAATGCTAACATCACACACCATCAGTCAGCATGGCAATTAGCCTGGCTGACAGTGCTGACAGCAACTGACAAGAAGTTGTGTAAGTCGCTCTGGATAAGAGCGTCTGCTAAATGCCAATAATGTAATGTAATGTAATGCTGTTAGCACAAATGCTAAAATCACACACCGTCACTCAGCATGTAAATCAGACTTGCAGACAGTGCTGTTAGCGCTAATGCTAACCTCACACACCGTCAGCATGTAAATCAGACTTGCAAACAGTGCTGTTAGCACTAATGCTAACATCAAACACCATCACTCAGCATGTAAATCATACTTGCAGACAGTGCTGTTAGTGCTAATGATTACATCACACACCATCACTCAGCATAAAAACCAGCCTTGCAGACAGTGCTGTTAGTGCTAATGCTAACATCACACACCGTAACTCAGCATGGAATTCAGCCTCGCAGACAGTGCTCTTAGTGCTAATGCTAACATCACACACCGTCACTCAGTATGGAAATTAGCCTTGCAGACAGTGCTGTTAGCACTAATGCTAACATCACACACCAGTACTCAGCATAAAAATCTGCCTTGCGACAGTGCTGTTACCGCTAATGCTAACATCAGACACGGTAACTCAGCATGGAAATCAAATTTTCAGACAGTGCTGATGGCGCTAATGCTAACATCAGACACCTTTACTCAGCATGAAAATTAGCCTTGCAGACAGTGATGTTAGCGCTAATGCTAACTTCACAAACCATCACTTAGAATGAAAATTGGTTTTGCAGACTGTGCTGTTAGCACTAATGCTAACATCACACACCATCAGTCAGCATAAAAATCAACCTTGCAGACAGTGCTGTTTGTGCTAATGCTAACATCACACTCCATAATTAAGCATGTAAATCAGACTTGCAGACAGTGCTTTTAGCGCCAATGCTACCATCACTAAACATTACTCAGCATAAAAATGAGCCCTGCAGAAAGTGCGGTTAGCGCTAATGCTAACATAACACACCGTCACTCAGCATGGAAATCAGACTTGCAGACAGTGCTGTTAGCGCCAATGCTAACATCACACACTGTAACTCAGCATGTAAAGGTTTTTTGCAGACAGTGCTGTTAGCGCTAATGTTAACATCACACACTGTCACGCAGCATGGAACTCAAACTTGCTGACAGTGCTGTTAGCACTAATGCTAACAGCACACACCGTAACTCAGCATAAAAATCACATTTTTAGACAGTGCTGTTGGCGCTAATGCTAACATCACACACCATAACTCAGCATGGAATTTTTTTTGCAGACAGTGCTTTTAGCACTAATGCTAACATTACACACAGTAACACATTCTTCCCATACAGTAGCTATTTGCCATGCTGACTGATGGTGTGTGATGTTAGCATTAGCGCTAACATCACTGTCTGCAAGGCTAATTTTCATGCTGAGTAAAGGTGTCTGATGTTAGCATTAGCGCCATCAGCACTGTCTGAAAATTTGATTTCCATGCTGCGTGACAGTGTGTGAAGAATGTGCTTTCTTATCTGTTCTGTAGTTACTTCGATGACCTTCTGTATGCACTTACTGTACGTCGCTTTGGATAAAAGCGTCTGCTAAATGAATGTAATGTAATGTAATGTAGGAGCCAAACTGTCGCAGGTGCAAAATCTCCCTGTCTGTACACTCTGTGGCCAACCATCCCAGGGACACATTAAAAAATACAAAAAAAGAGTTTCTGCCCTGTAAAAATGATGTCCCCATCAAAAGGTCTGGACAACAGAGTGTACGACAGCTACGAACACTTCACCTCTGTTGCTGACAAGGAATGAGCTGTAAATATGGTATGCATTGTACATATTGTAAATAGTCTTCATTTTCATGACATTTCATTGTTAATCATGTTCAATGATACCTTTTAAATTGTCTAAACTGTAGTGCTGTGGTGTTGTTAGCAAATGTAAATAATTGCATCTCATTGTACATATTGTAAATAGTTTTCATTTTCATGACTTTTCATTTTTAATAAAATAAGTGTTCCGCATTTCATGCACTTTATTCAATAAAGTGGTCAGTGCTACAGTAACAGTGAGTTGTGGAATATCAATGAATGAATGCAGCAATGGGGGTATATATATATTTTTTTTAAAAGGGACACAGATTGCCAGATTACTTGCAGGTGAGGACATGTGCCTATAGTACAGCGATATCAGATAATTTTGCACATATAGCAATAGAAACATTTAAGTAGCTTTAATCAGCCTCAGAAATATTAAATTACTTTTAAGAAGAAGAACAAAACAGGTACAGGTACTTTACAGGTACTTTATTTGTCTCACAGTGACACACACACACGCGTGCAGGAAGCAGCAACACCGTAACACACACACACACACACATGCAAGTGTCCACCGAAGAAAAGTGTCCCCTGCGTTTATCCCATCTAATGTGTTCTTCCTCCAAGGGCAGCCTGGAGCATTGGTCAGTCTTCAGCCTCCCAATAGCCATAAAGGCCTTCATAAAGATAGAAGTGACAAATGTAAATAAATGGCATTTAGGAAAAGACAAAGCATTCTCACACAAGTATAATTTTGATAAAATAAGCTGTATTTCATTGATTCCGTGCAGTCCAGTAACATGTGAATAATTGAATTATGTAGCATTTGCTTATACAAAGATACTTGAGATTGTAAAGCCTCAATTTGCATGATGAAACAGCTGTAGCCTTAAGTAGTTTTACATGCCAGAAGCTACAGCATAAACATTATCAGACCAATTTGGGGGATTACAGTATAACAAAACAAGGTAGCCACATATTGAGGTAATAAGTCCAGTATGTATTGACAATAATAGTCAATAAACTCTCTTAGATTGAAATCTGGATGTGTCCACTTCTTTCACCAACTAGAGGAGCCATACAGGACACAAAACAAAAACACATGGCTACTTAACATGCAATGTTTACAACAGAGTCCCTTCTTGCATGGCTACGTCAAATTATCGATTTCTTCACTGTACACTTTACGTTCAAGACTAATTGCACTATGGCATGGCGCAACCCTATTCGCAGGGGTTAGCGTAACCGGAGTGCAATGGCTGAGCCTCGTCCTGGGTGAACCACCTTCTTGATCATGGTATCTCCCCTGCCAGGTAAGTATGAGTTGTATGCATTTGTCGATACGTCCCTACCCCATACCATACCTTTTATGCAAACAAAGTAAAGAAGACAGAAGATGTGATTCTGTCATGGATCATGCCTCTTATCGCTGAGTTTTTTATTCATTTTTTGCTTCTACCGGTAATCCATCAGATTTTTCTGTGTTCCACTACGGGTTTTGCTTTCGTCTTGGTAATTAGTGAGTTCACCTGTTCTGCATATCCGCTCACTACTTATACCCTGCTTCCTCTGTTTCTCATTGCTTCCATGTTATTCCACTTAACATTCGAGCCAGTAAAGAGGTATAGGAAATTAGTTAGAAAGCTAGTTTAAAAAGAAAGGGTTTAGAAAGAAAGCAAGTTTCTTTTCGCTCTCATTTCAGAGCAGAGGCTTTTTCGTTTCTTTCGTTTCGCTCCACAAATGGGAGTAAGATAAGCGTGTCTGCTTATTTCCTTTGTTTTTCCACTCTTACCTACGAGCGCTCTAACTGCTCTGACTCCAGTTAAAGAGATATTATAGTTTTTATTTTCTTTGTTCGTTCGCTCCACATACGGAGTTCGATAAGCGTGTCTGCTTATTTCGGTTGTTTTGCTCGCATATCGAGTTCCTCACCTTTTTCGTGAGGTTATTGGTGTTCTCATTATTCTCCCTTTCCACTACGGATTATTGTCCGTTTCTGTGGTGTTCATTAGAACATTTTAAGATGCCTGTCGATCTGTCACATCTGGACCTCCAAACATTCTCCTCCGTGTTTCTGGCAGAGAGAACCACTACAGATTCAAACTAAAGAGTACATTTATTGAAAATATTTAATAGTATGACTGGAAGTATCTTGAGAAGAGAATCCTCTATTAGCTATAGATAATGGAAATGCTTCAACTAACTGTAAAAGAAACAGTGGCAAGACGAGATTAAGGCAAATAATTAGTTTTATTTAAATAACAATTCATGGTTTCTGTAGTATACAAATATATGCAATTGTATATTTTATGATTACAATGTAGGTATAAACATGGGATCTTCCAGAAATACAATGAAGTACAATTGACAATAATTAATTTGGTCAAGAGGGAACACCAGTACAGAGCTAAAGGCTCTAAACTGATGGGGAGCTCTATACTCACAGCTATAGCGCCATCCACTGGTGGAAAAACAAAACAAAAAAACAGTGCAATTGCAATCCTTTGAGAACGTTGACGGTGATGTGTCGAGCGGCAAGTATAATATAGCTATACAACATATCATGCCATCACTGCAGATAACCTCAATGTAAACAATGGGGAAATGAAAAAAAAACTAACACACAATGCACAGGACCTAACTTTAGCTATGACCGATCACCAGCAACAGTACCCATAGCATAGCAATTTAGCTAAGTATTTTGCCTGATATGAAGTGTGCACACCCGGGTATTAGGCTATCAATATGAATCTGCCCGGTGAATTGCTTTAATCCGGAGGTGCTGAAGGTATCCTTTAAAATTTACTTTTCCCCACCTTCGTCTTATTGTTTTGGCACCCAAAGACACACCGTTTGTTTAATTTAGAAGCAGCTAGCTATCTATAAATGTGCAGTCTCATTGGCTGTTTGAAGAAATAACAGATTGTTTTGCCTCCAGTTACAGTGTACACGCATGTTGTTGTTATGCCGTTGTCTGTAAAAGGGTCAATATGTTTGGTTTTTTCAATGATGGAAAAGTTGAATGAATGAAAAAATTAATCCTACTTCTAAGTTTCCTGGGGGCACATATATGGGAATGGCACTGCCAAAACTATAGGCTAAATTAATTTGTGAGGTCTGAACCATGTGGTAGCAGATTGTACAATGTTCTCAACCATGTCTAGGGGGACATGGTATGAAGGGGTCCTTCCTCCACTTAAGCTGTTTATAGAGGAGCTTACTTCTCTTAGTAGGTCTAACATTAAATCTCTAACTACACGCACTTCCGAGGTATCGGTTTCCACAACGTGGGACAGCTTACTGAGCGCATAGATGGGGTATGATTCAGGAGTGCTGAGTACATGGTGACTGTAAGGATTGTGCCTTGTAGTGTTTTACCCACACTTTGTAACTGCTGTTGCTGGATGAACAGTTTCTGTTGGATTTCAGGCATTTCCTCCCTCAGATCGCTCACTTGCTTTCTTATTTTTTTTTATGCTAACAGCATTGACTGCGGAGAGACCAATTGAAAACAATGACCCAAATGCGGAAGCTGCAGTTAGCAACCCCCCTAGGAAGCGTTTCTGACTTTTTCTTCTTCTCAGTTCTTCTTCTGTTATCAAGAACTTCTGCAACTGTTCCAAGATGTGTACAGTTGTCAGTCGAACATGATCCAGGGTGTTCTGGGTTTGCATTTTGAGGCATCTCCCGTCGGAGGCAAGCTCCTTGGGTACATTAATATTCTTTGCATAGGCATCGGAGGAGTCAAGGCGAACATAGGCCCTTTGGGTATAAAAAGGACAGCTGGTGAGGAGGAGTCCAGGAGCATCCTAGAGGACAATGCCAGTAGGAGGCCCTGATTCCACCACGTCATCAGGTTGGACTGCTTGAAGTGTTAAGAGGATTCCAAGAATCCACACACAGTAAATTCTGTAACCAATATAGACACCCATGGACAATGACCTGCTGGCGTATGCGACCACATGCTTATCTTTGTCATACCATTGTGAAAGGACAGTGCTGAGGCAGTGTTGCAAGAAACTCGCCTCGAGAAAGAACTCTCGATCCTTGTCAGGGTAGGCAAGGCGGGGCGCAGTACCCAGCCTGTGCTTCAATTCATGAGCAGCCCTCTCTTGGGCTGCTCCCCATACAAATAAAAACATTCTTTATCTTTCTGGAGCAGCTCTGTCAGTCTAGAAATCTCTGCATAGTCCTCAATAAGAGAAGCTAGTTACAGTGCACACCTTTAGTGGAGCACAGAGACTGTGGAGAGAAGCTATTTACAGTGTAGACCTTTAGTGGACCAGAAAAATTGTGGAGGATGGCAACTTAGAGTACACAGCATAACGGACCATAAAGAATGTGGGAAGAGGCTAGTTACAGTGCACACCTTTAGTGGAGCACAGAGACTGTGGAGAGAAGCTATTTACAGTGTAGACCTTTAGTGGACCAGAAAAATTGTGGAGGATGGCAACTTAGAGTACACAGCATAACGGACCACAAAGAATGTGGGAAGAGACTAGTTACAGTGCACACCTTTAGTGGAGAGAGGCAAATTACAGTAGATTGTGGACAACAGAGATTGTGGAAGAGGCAACTTAAAATGCACACCATTAGTTGACAAGAGAGACTGTGGAGAGAAGTTACTTACAGTGTAAACCTTTAGTGGACCAGAAAAATTGTGGAGGATGGCAACTTAGAGTACACAGCATAACGGACCATAAAGAATGTGGGAAGAGGCTAGTTACAGTGCACACCTTTAGTGGAGCACAGAGACTGTGGAGAGAAGCTATTTACAGTGTAGACCTTTAGTGGACCAGAAAAATTGTGGAGGATGGCAACTTAGAGTACACAGCATAACGGACCACAAAGAATGTGGGAAGAGGCTAGTTACAGTGCACACCTTTAGTGGAGCACAGAGACTGTGGAGAGAAGCTATTTACAGTGTAGACCTTTAGTGGACCAGAAAAATTGTGGAGGATGGCAACTTAGAGTACACAGCATAACGGACCATAAAGAATGTGGGAAGAGGCTAGTTACAGTGCACACCTTTAGTGGAGCACAGAGACTGTGGAGAGAAGCTAGTTACAGTGCACACCTTTAGTGGAGCACAGAGACTGTGGAGAGAAACTATTTACAGTGTAGACCTTTAGTGGACCAGAAAAATTGTGGAGGATGGCAACTTAGAGTACACAGCATAACGGACCATAAAGAATGTGGGAAGAGGCTAGTTACAGTGCACACCTTTAGTGGAGCACAGAGACTGTGGAGAGAAGCTATTTACAGTGTAGACCTTTAGTGGACCAGAAAAATTGTGGAGGATGGCAACTTAGAGTACACAGCATAACGGACCACAAAGAATGTGGGAAGAGGCTAGTTACAGTGCACACCTTTAGTGGAGGACAGAGACTGTGGAGAGAAGCTATTTACAGTGTAGACCTTTAGTGGACCAGAAAAATTGTGGAGGATGGCAACTTAGAGTACACAGCATAACGGACCATAAAGAATGTGGGAAGAGGCTAGTTACAGTGCACACCTTTAGTGGAGCACAGAGACTGTGGAGAGAAGCTAGTTACAGTGCACACCTTTAGTGGAGCACAGAGACTGTGGAGAGAAGCTATTTACAGTGTAGACCTTTAGTGGACCAGAAAAATTGTGGAGGATGGCAACTTAGAGTACACAGCATAACGGACCATAAAGAATGTGGGAAGAGGCTAGTTACAGTGCACACCTTTAGTGGAGCACAGAGACTGTGGAGAGAAGCTATTTACAGTGTAGACCTTTAGTGGACCAGAAAAATTGTGGAGGATGGCAACTTAGAGTACACAGCATAACGGACCACAAAGAATGTGGGAAGAGACTAGTTACAGTGCACACCTTTAGTGGAGAGAGGCAAATTACAGTAGATTGTGGACAACAGAGATTGTGGAAGAGGCAACTTAAAATGCACACCATTAGTTGACAAGAGAGACTGTGGAGAGAAGTTACTTACAGTGTAAACCTTTAGTGGACCAGAAAAATTGTGGAGGATGGCAACTTAGAGTACACAGCATAACGGACCATAAAGAATGTGGGAAGAGGCTAGTTACAGTGCACACCTTTAGTGGAGCACAGAGACTGTGGAGAGAAGCTAGTTACAGTGCACACCTTTAGTGGAGCACAGAGACTGTGGAGAGAAGCTATTTACAGTGTAGACCTTTAGTGGACCAGAAAAATTGTGGAGGATGGCAACTTAGAGTACACAGCATAACGGACCATAAAGAATGTGGGAAGAGGCTAGTTACAGTGCACACCTTTAGTGGAGCACAGAGACTGTGGAGAGAAGCTATTTACAGTGTAGACCTTTAGTGGACCAGAAAAATTGTGGAGGATGGCAACTTAGAGTACACAGCATAACGGACCACAAAGAATGTGGGAAGAGACTAGTTACAGTGCACACCTTTAGTGGAGAGAGGCAAATTACAGTAGATTGTGGACAACAGAGATTGTGGAAGAGGCAACTTAAAATGCACACCATTAGTTGACAAGAGAGACTGTGGAGAGAAGTTACTTACAGTGTAAACCTTTAGTGGACCAGAAAAATTGTGGAGGATGGCAACTTAGAGTACACAGCATAACGGACCATAAAGAATGTGGGAAGAGGCTAGTTACAGTGCACACCTTTAGTGGAGCACAGAGACTGTGGAGAGAAGCTAGTTACAGTGCACACCTTTAGTGGAGCACAGAGACTGTGGAGAGAAGCTATTTACAGTGTAGACCTTTAGTGGACCAGAAAAATTGTGGAGGATGGCAACTTAGAGTACACAGCATAACGGACCATAAAGAATGTGGGAAGAGGCTAGTTACAGTGCACACCTTTAGTGGAGCACAGAGACTGTGGAGAGAAGCTATTTACAGTGTAGACCTTTAGTGGACCAGAAAAATTGTGGAGGATGGCAACTTAGAGTACACAGCATAACGGACCACAAAGAATGTGGGAAGAGACTAGTTACAGTGCACACCTTTAGTGGAGAGAGGCAAATTACAGTAGATTGTGGACAACAGAGATTGTGGAAGAGGCAACTTAAAATGCACACCATTAGTTGACAAGAGAGACTGTGGAGAGAAGTTACTTACAGTGTAAACCTTTAGTGGACCAGAAAAATTGTGGAGGATGGCAACTTAGAGTACACAGCATAACGGACCATAAAGAATGTGGGAAGAGGCTAGTTACAGTGCACACCTTTAGTGGAGCACAGAGACTGTGGAGAGAAGCTATTTACAGTGTAGACCTTTAGTGGACCAGAAAAATTGTGGAGGATGGCAACTTAGAGTACACAGCATAACGGACCACAAAGAATGTGGGAAGAGGCTAGTTACAGTGCACACCTTTAGTGGAGCACAGAGACTGTGGAGAGAAGCTATTTACAGTGTAGACCTTTAGTGGACCAGAAAAATTGTGGAGGATGGCAACTTAGAGTACACAGCATAACGGACCATAAAGAATGTGGGAAGAGGCTAGTTACAGTGCACACCTTTAGTGGAGCACAGAGACTGTGGAGAGAAGCTAGTTACAGTGCACACCTTTAGTGGAGCACAGAGACTGTGGAGAGAAGCTATTTACAGTGTAGACCTTTAGTGGACCAGAAAAATTGTGGAGGATGGCAACTTAGAGTACACAGCATAACGGACCATAAAGAATGTGGGAAGAGGCTAGTTACAGTGCACACCTTTAGTGGAGCACAGAGACTGTGGAGAGAGGCAAATTACAGTACACAGCTTAATTGGACAACAAATAATGTGGAAAGAGGCAACTTAAAATGCACACCATTAGTTTACAAGAGAGAGTGTGGAGAAAAACTTTTTACCGAGCACACCTGAAGTGGACCACAGAAACTGGGAGAGAGGCCAGTTAGAGATTACAACTTTATTGGACCACATAGACTGCAGAGAGAGAGTCTTTTTACAGTGTACATCTTTAGTGCAGCAAAGAGAATGTGGAGAGAGGTTACTTAAAGTGCACACCATTAGTTGACAAGAGAGACTGTGGAGAGAAGTTACTTACAGTGCACACCTTTAGTGGAGAGAGGCAAATTACAGTAGATTGTGGACAACAGAGATTGTGGAAGAGGCAACTTAAAATGCACACCATTAGTTGACAAGAGAGACTGTGGAGAGAAGTTACTTACAGTGTAAACCTTTAGTGGACCAGAAAAATTGTGGAGGATGGCAACTTAGAGTACACAGCATAACGGACCACAAAGAATGTGGGAAGAGGCTAGTTACAGTGCACACCTTTAGTGGAGCAAAGAGAATGTGGAGAGAGGTTACTTAAAGTGCACACCATTAGTTGACAAGAGAGACTGTGGAGAGAAGTTACTTACAGTCCACATCTTTAGTGGACCACAGAGACTGTGGAGAGAAGCTATTTACAGTGTAGACCTTTAGTGGACCAGAAAAATTGTGGAGGATGGCAACTTAGAGTACACAGCATAACGGACCACAAAGAATGTGGGAAGAGGCTAGTTACAGTGCACACCTTTAGTGGAGCACAGAGACTGTGGAGAGAAGCTATTTACAGTGTAGACCTTTAGTGGACCAGAAAAATTGTGGAGGATGGCAACTTAGAGTACACAGCATAACGGAACACAAAGAATGTGGGAAGAGGCTAGTTACAGTGCACACCTTTAGTGGAGCACAGAGACTTTGGAGAGAGGCAAATTACAGTACACAGCTTAATTGGACAACAAATAATGTGGAAAGAGGCAACTTAAAATGCACACCATTAGTTTACAAGAGAGAGTGTGGAGAAAAACTTTTTACCGAGCACACCTGAAGTGGACCACAGAAACTGGGAGAGAGGCCAGTTAGAGATTACAACTTTATTGGACCACATAGACTGCAGAGAGAGAGTCTTTTTACAGTGTACATCTTTAGTGCAGCAAAGAGAATGTGGAGAGAGGTTACTTAAAGTGCACACCATTAGTTGACAAGAGAGACTGTGGAGAGAAGTTACTTACAGTTCACATCTTTAGTGGACCACAGAGACTGTGGAGAGAAGCTATTTACAGTGTAGACCTTTAGTGGACCAGAAAAATTGTGGAGGATGGCAACTTAGAGTACACAGCATAACGGACCATAAAGAATGTGGGAAGAGGCTAGTTACAGTGCACACCTTTAGTGGAGCACAGAGACTGTGGAGAGAAGCTAGTTACAGTGCACACCTTTAGTGGAGCACAGGGACTGTGGAGAGAAACTATTTACAGTGTAGACCTTTAGTGGACCAGAAAAATTGTGGAGGATGGCAACTTAGAGTACACAGCATAACGGACCATAAAGAATGTGGGAAGAGGCTAGTTACAGTGCACACCTTTAGTGGAGCACAGAGACTGTGGAGAGAAGCTATTTACAGTGTAGACCTTTAGTGGACCAGAAAAATTGTGGAGGATGGCAACTTAGAGTACACAGCATAACGGACCATAAAGAATGTGGGAAGAGGCTAGTTACAGTGCACACCTTTAGTGGAGCACAGAGACTGTGGAGAGAAGCTATTTACAGTGTAGACCTTTAGTGGACCAGAAAAATTGTGGAGGATGGCAACTTAGAGTACACAGCATAACGGACCATAAAGAATGTGGGAAGAGGCTAGTTACAGTGCACACCTTTAGTGGAGCACAGAGACTGTGGAGAGAAGCTATTTACAGTGTAGACCTTTAGTGGACCAGAAAAATTGTGGAGGATGGCAACTTAGAGTACACAGCATAACGGACCACAAAGAATGTGGGAAGAGACTAGTTACAGTGCACACCTTTAGTGGAGAGAGGCAAATTACAGTAGATTGTGGACAACAGAGATTGTGGAAGAGGCAACTTAAAATGCACACCATTAGTTGACAAGAGAGACTGTGGAGAGAAGTTACTTACAGTGTAAACCTTTAGTGGACCAGAAAAATTGTGGAGGATGGCAACTTAGAGTACACAGCATAACGGACCATAAAGAATGTGGGAAGAGGCTAGTTACAGTGCACACCTTTAGTGGAGCACAGAGACTGTGGAGAGAAGCTATTTACAGTGTAGACCTTTAGTGGACCAGAAAAATTGTGGAGGATGGCAACTTAGAGTACACAGCATAACGGACCACAAAGAATGTGGGAAGAGGCTAGTTACAGTGCACACCTTTAGTGGAGCACAGAGACTGTGGAGAGAAGCTATTTACAGTGTAGACCTTTAGTGGACCAGAAAAATTGTGGAGGATGGCAACTTAGAGTACACAGCATAACGGACCATAAAGAATGTGGGAAGAGGCTAGTTACAGTGCACACCTTTAGTGGAGCACAGAGACTGTGGAGAGAAGCTAGTTACAGTGCACACCTTTAGTGGAGCACAGAGACTGTGGAGAGAAGCTATTTACAGTGTAGACCTTTAGTGGACCAGAAAAATTGTGGAGGATGGCAACTTAGAGTACACAGCATAACGGACCATAAAGAATGTGGGAAGAGGCTAGTTACAGTGCACACCTTTAGTGGAGCACAGAGACTGTGGAGAGAAGCTATTTACAGTGTAGACCTTTAGTGGACCAGAAAAATTGTGGAGGATGGCAACTTAGAGTACACAGCATAACGGACCACAAAGAATGTGGGAAGAGGCTAGTTACAGTGCACACCTTTAGTGGAGGACAGAGACTGTGGAGAGAAGCTATTTACAGTGTAGACCTTTAGTGGACCAGAAAAATTGTGGAGGATGGCAACTTAGAGTACACAGCATAACGGACCATAAAGAATGTGGGAAGAGGCTAGTTACAGTGCACACCTTTAGTGGAGCACAGAGACTGTGGAGAGAAGCTAGTTACAGTGCACACCTTTAGTGGAGCACAGAGACTGTGGAGAGAAGCTATTTACAGTGTAGACCTTTAGTGGACCAGAAAAATTGTGGAGGATGGCAACTTAGAGTACACAGCATAACGGACCATAAAGAATGTGGGAAGAGGCTAGTTACAGTGCACACCTTTAGTGGAGCACAGAGACTGTGGAGAGAAGCTATTTACAGTGTAGACCTTTAGTGGACCAGAAAAATTGTGGAGGATGGCAACTTAGAGTACACAGCATAACGGACCACAAAGAATGTGGGAAGAGACTAGTTACAGTGCACACCTTTAGTGGAGAGAGGCAAATTACAGTAGATTGTGGACAACAGAGATTGTGGAAGAGGCAACTTAAAATGCACACCATTAGTTGACAAGAGAGACTGTGGAGAGAAGTTACTTACAGTGTAAACCTTTAGTGGACCAGAAAAATTGTGGAGGATGGCAACTTAGAGTACACAGCATAACGGACCATAAAGAATGTGGGAAGAGGCTAGTTACAGTGCACACCTTTAGTGGAGCACAGAGACTGTGGAGAGAAGCTAGTTACAGTGCACACCTTTAGTGGAGCACAGAGACTGTGGAGAGAAGCTATTTACAGTGTAGACCTTTAGTGGACCAGAAAAATTGTGGAGGATGGCAACTTAGAGTACACAGCATAACGGACCATAAAGAATGTGGGAAGAGGCTAGTTACAGTGCACACCTTTAGTGGAGCACAGAGACTGTGGAGAGAAGCTATTTACAGTGTAGACCTTTAGTGGACCAGAAAAATTGTGGAGGATGGCAACTTAGAGTACACAGCATAACGGACCACAAAGAATGTGGGAAGAGACTAGTTACAGTGCACACCTTTAGTGGAGAGAGGCAAATTACAGTAGATTGTGGACAACAGAGATTGTGGAAGAGGCAACTTAAAATGCACACCATTAGTTGACAAGAGAGACTGTGGAGAGAAGTTACTTACAGTGTAAACCTTTAGTGGACCAGAAAAATTGTGGAGGATGGCAACTTAGAGTACACAGCATAACGGACCATAAAGAATGTGGGAAGAGGCTAGTTACAGTGCACACCTTTAGTGGAGCACAGAGACTGTGGAGAGAAGCTAGTTACAGTGCACACCTTTAGTGGAGCACAGAGACTGTGGAGAGAAGCTATTTACAGTGTAGACCTTTAGTGGACCAGAAAAATTGTGGAGGATGGCAACTTAGAGTACACAGCATAACGGACCATAAAGAATGTGGGAAGAGGCTAGTTACAGTGCACACCTTTAGTGGAGCACAGAGACTGTGGAGAGAAGCTATTTACAGTGTAGACCTTTAGTGGACCAGAAAAATTGTGGAGGATGGCAACTTAGAGTACACAGCATAACGGACCACAAAGAATGTGGGAAGAGACTAGTTACAGTGCACACCTTTAGTGGAGAGAGGCAAATTACAGTAGATTGTGGACAACAGAGATTGTGGAAGAGGCAACTTAAAATGCACACCATTAGTTGACAAGAGAGACTGTGGAGAGAAGTTACTTACAGTGTAAACCTTTAGTGGACCAGAAAAATTGTGGAGGATGGCAACTTAGAGTACACAGCATAACGGACCATAAAGAATGTGGGAAGAGGCTAGTTACAGTGCACACCTTTAGTGGAGCACAGAGACTGTGGAGAGAAGCTATTTACAGTGTAGACCTTTAGTGGACCAGAAAAATTGTGGAGGATGGCAACTTAGAGTACACAGCATAACGGACCACAAAGAATGTGGGAAGAGGCTAGTTACAGTGCACACCTTTAGTGGAGCACAGAGACTGTGGAGAGAAGCTATTTACAGTGTAGACCTTTAGTGGACCAGAAAAATTGTGGAGGATGGCAACTTAGAGTACACAGCATAACGGACCATAAAGAATGTGGGAAGAGGCTAGTTACAGTGCACACCTTTAGTGGAGCACAGAGACTGTGGAGAGAAGCTAGTTACAGTGCACACCTTTAGTGGAGCACAGAGACTGTGGAGAGAAGCTATTTACAGTGTAGACCTTTAGTGGACCAGAAAAATTGTGGAGGATGGCAACTTAGAGTACACAGCATAACGGACCATAAAGAATGTGGGAAGAGGCTAGTTACAGTGCACACCTTTAGTGGAGCACAGAGACTGTGGAGAGAGGCAAATTACAGTACACAGCTTAATTGGACAACAAATAATGTGGAAAGAGGCAACTTAAAATGCACACCATTAGTTTACAAGAGAGAGTGTGGAGAAAAACTTTTTACCGAGCACACCTGAAGTGGACCACAGAAACTGGGAGAGAGGCCAGTTAGAGATTACAACTTTATTGGACCACATAGACTGCAGAGAGAGAGTCTTTTTACAGTGTACATCTTTAGTGCAGCAAAGAGAATGTGGAGAGAGGTTACTTAAAGTGCACACCATTAGTTGACAAGAGAGACTGTGGAGAGAAGTTACTTACAGTGCACACCTTTAGTGGAGAGAGGCAAATTACAGTAGATTGTGGACAACAGAGATTGTGGAAGAGGCAACTTAAAATGCACACCATTAGTTGACAAGAGAGACTGTGGAGAGAAGTTATTTACAGTGTAAACCTTTAGTGGACCAGAAAAATTGTGGAGGATGGCAACTTAGAGTACACAGCATAACGGACCACAAAGAATGTGGGAAGAGGCTAGTTACAGTGCACACCTTTAGTGGAGCAAAGAGAATGTGGAGAGAGGTTACTTAAAGTGCACACCATTAGTTGACAAGAGAGACTGTGGAGAGATTATACTTACAGTGCACACCTTTAGTGGACCAGAGAGACTGTGGAGAGAAGCTATTTACAGTGTAGACCTTTAGTGGACCAGAAAAATTGTGGAGGATGGCAACTTAGAGTACACAGCATAACGGACCACAAAGAATGTGGGAAGAGGCTAGTTACAGTGCACACCTTTAGTGGAGCACAGAGACTGTGGAGAGAAGCTATTTACAGTGTAGACCTTTAGTGGACCAGAAAAATTGTGGAGGATGGCAACTTAGAGTACACAGCATAACGGACCACAAAGAATGTGGGAAGAGGCTAGTTACAGTGCACACCTTTAGTGGAGCACAGAGACTTTGGAGAGAGGCAAATTACAGTACACAGCTTAATTGGACAACAAATAATGTGGAAAGAGGCAACTTAAAATGCACACCATTAGTTTACAAGAGAGAGTGTGGAGAAAAACTTTTTACCGAGCACACCTGAAGTGGACCACAGAAACTGGGAGAGAGGCCAGTTAGAGATTACAACTTTATTGGACCACATAGACTGCAGAGAGAGAGTCTTTTTACAGTGTACATCTTTAGTGCAGCAAAGAGAATGTGGAGAGAGGTTACTTAAAGTGCACACCATTAGTTGACAAGAGAGACTGTGGAGAGAAGTTACTTACAGTTCACATCTTTAGTGGACCACAGAGACTGTGGAGAGAAGCTATTTACAGTGTAGACCTTTAGTGGACCAGAAAAATTGTGGAGGATGGCAACTTAGAGTACACAGCATAACGGACCATAAAGAATGTGGGAAGAGGCTAGTTACAGTGCACACCTTTAGTGGAGCACAGAGACTGTGGAGAGAAGCTAGTTACAGTGCACACCTTTAGTGGAGCACAGAGACTGTGGAGAGAAGCTATTTACAGTGTAGACCTTTAGTGGACCAGAAAAATTGTGGAGGATGGCAACTTAGAGTACACAGCATAACGGACCATAAAGAATGTGGGAAGAGGCTAGTTACAGTGCACACCTTTAGTGGAGCACAGAGACTGTGGAGAGAAGCTATTTACAGTGTAGACCTTTAGTGGACCAGAAAAATTGTGGAGGATGGCAACTTAGAGTACACAGCATAACGGACCATAAAGAATGTGGGAAGAGGCTAGTTACAGTGCACACCTTTAGTGGAGCACAGAGACTGTGGAGAGAAGCTAGTTACAGTGCACACCTTTAGTGGAGCACAGAGACTGTGGAGAGAAGCTATTTACAGTGTAGACCTTTAGTGGACCAGAAAAATTGTGGAGGATGGCAACTTAGAGTACACAGCATAACGGACCATAAAGAATGTGGGAAGAGGCTAGTTACAGTGCACACCTTTAGTGGAGCACAGAGACTGTGGAGAGAAGCTATTTACAGTGTAGACCTTTAGTGGACCAGAAAAATTGTGGAGGATGGCAACTTAGAGTACACAGCATAACGGACCACAAAGAATGTGGGAAGAGACTAGTTACAGTGCACACCTTTAGTGGAGAGAGGCAAATTACAGTAGATTGTGGACAACAGAGATTGTGGAAGAGGCAACTTAAAATGCACACCATTAGTTGACAAGAGAGACTGTGGAGAGAAGTTACTTACAGTGTAAACCTTTAGTGGACCAGAAAAATTGTGGAGGATGGCAACTTAGAGTACACAGCATAACGGACCATAAAGAATGTGGGAAGAGGCTAGT
The DNA here is from genome assembly GCA_022702515.1 of Ilyophis sp. 1 JC-2022. Taxonomy (NCBI): domain Eukaryota; kingdom Metazoa; phylum Chordata; class Actinopteri; order Anguilliformes; family Synaphobranchidae; genus Ilyophis; species Ilyophis sp. 1 JC-2022. Next base: position 70,886 of record JAKUDI010001469.1, read on the forward strand.
TACAGTGCACACCTTTAGTGGAGCACAGAGACTGTGGAGAGAGGCAAATTACAGTACACAGCTTAATTGGACAACAAATAATGTGGAAAGAGGCAACTTAAAATGCACACCATTAGTTTACAAGAGAGAGTGTGGAGAAAAACTTTTTACCGAGCACACCTGAAGTGGACCACAGAAACTGGGAGAGAGGCCAGTTAGAGATTACAACTTTATTGGACCACATAGACTGCAGAGAGAGAGTCTTTTTACAGTGTACATCTTTAGTGCAGCAAAGAGAATGTGGAGAGAGGTTACTTAAAGTGCACACCATTAGTTGACAAGAGAGACTGTGGAGAGAAGTTACTTACAGTCCACATCTTTAGTGGACCACAGAGACTGTGGAGAGAAGCTATTTACAGTGTAGACCTTTAGTGGACCAGAAAAATTGTGGAGGATGGCAACTTAGAGTACACAGCATAACGGACCACAAAGAATGTGGGAAGAGGCTAGTTACAGTGCACACCTTTAGTGGAGCACAGAGACTGTGGAGAGAAGCTATTTACAGTGTAGACCTTTAGTGGACCAGAAAAATTGTGGAGGATGGCAACTTAGAGTACACAGCATAACGGACCACAAAGAATGTGGGAAGAGGCTAGTTACAGTGCACACCTTTAGTGGAGCACAGAGACTGTGGAGAGAAGCTAGTTACAGTGCACACCTTTAGTGGAGCACAGAGACTGTGGAGAGAAGCTATTTACAGTGTAGACCTTTAGTGGACCAGAAAAATTGTGGAGGATGGCAACTTAGAGTACACAGCATAACGGACCATAAAGAATGTGGGAAGAGGCTAGTTACAGTGCACACCTTTAGTGGAGCACAGAGACTGTGGAGAGAAGCTATTTACAGTGTAGACCTTTAGTGGACCAGAAAAATTGTGGAGGATGGCAACTTAGAGTACACAGCATAACGGACCACAAAGAATGTGGGAAGAGGCTAGTTACAGTGCACACCTTTAGTGGAGGACAGAGACTGTGGAGAGAAGCTATTTACAGTGTAGACCTTTAGTGGACCAGAAAAATTGTGGAGGATGGCAACTTAGAGTACACAGCATAACGGACCATAAAGAATGTGGGAAGAGGCTAGTTACAGTGCACACCTTTAGTGGAGCACAGAGACTGTGGAGAGAAGCTAGTTACAGTGCACACCTTTAGTGGAGCACAGAGACTGTGGAGAGAAGCTATTTACAGTGTAGACCTTTAGTGGACCAGAAAAATTGTGGAGGATGGCAACTTAGAGTACACAGCATAACGGACCATAAAGAATGTGGGAAGAGGCTAGTTACAGTGCACACCTTTAGTGGAGACCTTTAGTGGAGCACAGAGACTGTGGAGAGAAGCTATTTACAGTGTAGACCTTTAGTGGACCAGAAAAATTGTGGAGGATGGCAACTTAGAGTACACAGCATAACGGACCACAAAGAATGTGGGAAGAGACTAGTTACAGTGCACACCTTTAGTGGAGAGAGGCAAATTACAGTAGATTGTGGACAACAGAGATTGTGGAAGAGGCAACTTAAAATGCACACCATTAGTTGACAAGAGAGACTGTGGAGAGAAGTTACTTACAGTGTAAACCTTTAGTGGACCAGAAAAATTGTGGAGGATGGCAACTTAGAGTACACAGCATAACGGACCATAAAGAATGTGGGAAGAGGCTAGTTACAGTGCACACCTTTAGTGGAGCACAGAGACTGTGGAGAGAAGCTATTTACAGTGTAGACCTTTAGTGGACCAGAAAAATTGTGGAGGATGGCAACTTAGAGTACACAGCATAACGGACCACAAAGAATGTGGGAAGAGGCTAGTTACAGTGCACACCTTTAGTGGAGCACAGAGACTGTGGAGAGAAGCTATTTACAGTGTAGACCTTTAGTGGACCAGAAAAATTGTGGAGGATGGCAACTTAGAGTACACAGCATAACGGACCATAAAGAATGTGGGAAGAGGCTAGTTACAGTGCACACCTTTAGTGGAGCACAGAGACTGTGGAGAGAAGCTAGTTACAGTGCACACCTTTAGTGGAGCACAGAGACTGTGGAGAGAAGCTATTTACAGTGTAGACCTTTAGTGGACCAGAAAAATTGTGGAGGATGGCAACTTAGAGTACACAGCATAACGGACCATAAAGAATGTGGGAAGAGGCTAGTTACAGTGCACACCTTTAGTGGAGCACAGAGACTGTGGAGAGAGGCAAATTACAGTACACAGCTTAATTGGACAACAAATAATGTGGAAAGAGGCAACTTAAAATGCACACCATTAGTTTACAAGAGAGAGTGTGGAGAAAAACTTTTTACCGAGCACACCTGAAGTGGACCACAGAAACTGGGAGAGAGGCCAGTTAGAGATTACAACTTTATTGGACCACATAGACTGCAGAGAGAGAGTCTTTTTACAGTGTACATCTTTAGTGCAGCAAAGAGAATGTGGAGAGAGGTTACTTAAAGTGCACACCATTAGTTGACAAGAGAGACTGTGGAGAGAAGTTACTTACAGTGCACACCTTTAGTGGAGAGAGGCAAATTACAGTAGATTGTGGACAACAGAGATTGTGGAAGAGGCAACTTAAAATGCACACCATTAGTTGACAAGAGAGACTGTGGAGAAAAGGTATTTACAGTGTAGACCTTTAGGGGACCAGAAAAATTGTGGAGGATGGCAACTTAGAGTACACAGCATAACGGACCACAAAGAATGTGGGAAGAGGCTAGTTACAGTGCACACCATTAGTTGACAAGAGAGACTGTGGAGAGAAGTTACTTACAGTGTAAACCTTTAGTGGAGCACAGAGACTGTGGAGAGAAGCTATTTACAGTGTAGACCTTTAGTGGACCAGAAAAATTGTGGAGGATGGCAACTTAGAGTACACAGCATAACGGACCACAAAGAATGTGGGAAGAGGCTAGTTACAGTGCACACCTTTAGTGGAGCACAGAGACTGTGGAGAGAAGCTATTTACAGTGTAGACCTTTAGTGGACCAGAAAAATTGTGGAGGATGGCAACTTAGAGTACACAGCATAACGGAACCACAAAGAATGTGGGAAGAGGCTAGTTACAGTGCACACCTTTAGTGGAGCACAGAGACTTTGGAGAGAGGCAAATTACAGTACACAGCTTAATTGGACAACAAATAATGTGGAAAGAGGCAACTTAAAATGCACACCATTAGTTTACAAGAGAGAGTGTGGAGAAAAACTTTTTACCGAGCACACCTGAAGTGGACCACAGAAACTGGGAGAGAGGCCAGTTAGAGATTACAACTTTATTGGACCACATAGACTGCAGAGAGAGAGTCTTTTTACAGTGTACATCTTTAGTGCAGCAAAGAGAATGTGGAGAGAGGTTACTTAAAGTGCACACCATTAGTTGACAAGAGAGACTGTGGAGAGAAGTTACTTACAGTTCACATCTTTAGTGGACCACAGAGACTGTGGAGAGAAGCTATTTACAGTGTAGACCTTTAGTGGACCAGAAAAATTGTGGAGGATGGCAACTTAGAGTACACAGCATAACGGACCATAAAGAATGTGGGAAGAGGCTAGTTACAGTGCACACCTTTAGTGGAGCACAGAGACTGTGGAGAGAAGCTAGTTACAGTGCACACCTTTAGTGGAGCACAGAGACTGTGGAGAGAAGCTATTTACAGTGTAGACCTTTAGTGGACCAGAAAAATTGTGGAGGATGGCAACTTAGAGTACACAGCATAACGGACCATAAAGAATGTGGGAAGAGGCTAGTTACAGTGCACACCTTTAGTGGAGCACAGAGACTGTGGAGAGAAGCTATTTACAGTGTAGACCTTTAGTGGACCAGAAAAATTGTGGAGGATGGCAACTTAGAGTACACAGCATAACGGACCATAAAGAATGTGGGAAGAGGCTAGTTACAGTGCACACCTTTAGTGGAGCACAGAGACTGTGGAGAGAAGCTATTTACAGTGTAGACCTTTAGTGGACCAGAAAAATTGTGGAGGATGGCAACTTAGAGTACACAGCATAACGGACCATAAAGAATGTGGGAAGAGGCTAGTTACAGTGCACACCTTTAGTGGAGCACAGAGACTGTGGAGAGAAGCTATTTACAGTGTAGACCTTTAGTGGACCAGAAAAATTGTGGAGGATGGCAACTTAGAGTACACAGCATAACGGACCACAAAGAATGTGGGAAGAGACTAGTTACAGTGCACACCTTTAGTGGAGAGAGGCAAATTACAGTAGATTGTGGACAACAGAGATTGTGGAAGAGGCAACTTAAAATGCACACCATTAGTTGACAAGAGAGACTGTGGAGAGAAGTTACTTACAGTGTAAACCTTTAGTGGACCAGAAAAATTGTGGAGGATGGCAACTTAGAGTACACAGCATAACGGACCATAAAGAATGTGGGAAGAGGCTAGTTACAGTGCACACCTTTAGTGGAGCACAGAGACTGTGGAGAGAAGCTATTTACAGTGTAGACCTTTAGTGGACCAGAAAAATTGTGGAGGATGGCAACTTAGAGTACACAGCATAACGGACCACAAAGAATGTGGGAAGAGGCTAGTTACAGTGCACACCTTTAGTGGAGCACAGAGACTGTGGAGAGAAGCTATTTACAGTGTAGACCTTTAGTGGACCAGAAAAATTGTGGAGGATGGCAACTTAGAGTACACAGCATAACGGACCATAAAGAATGTGGGAAGAGGCTAGTTACAGTGCACACCTTTAGTGGAGCACAGAGACTGTGGAGAGAAGCTAGTTACAGTGCACACCTTTAGTGGAGCACAGAGACTGTGGAGAGAAGCTATTTACAGTGTAGACCTTTAGTGGACCAGAAAAATTGTGGAGGATGGCAACTTAGAGTACACAGCATAACGGACCATAAAGAATGTGGGAAGAGGCTAGTTACAGTGCACACCTTTAGTGGAGCACAGAGACTGTGGAGAGAAGCTATTTACAGTGTAGACCTTTAGTGGACCAGAAAAATTGTGGAGGATGGCAACTTAGAGTACACAGCATAACGGACCACAAAGAATGTGGGAAGAGGCTAGTTACAGTGCACACCTTTAGTGGAGCACAGAGACTGTGGAGAGAAGCTATTTACAGTGTAGACCTTTAGTGGACCAGAAAAATTGTGGAGGATGGCAACTTAGAGTACACAGCATAACGGACCATAAAGAATGTGGGAAGAGGCTAGTTACAGTGCACACCTTTAGTGGAGCACAGAGACTGTGGAGAGAAGCTAGTTACAGTGCACACCTTTAGTGGAGCACAGAGACTGTGGAGAGAAGCTATTTACAGTGTAGACCTTTAGTGGACCAGAAAAATTGTGGAGGATGGCAACTTAGAGTACACAGCATAACGGACCATAAAGAATGTGGGAAGAGGCTAGTTACAGTGCACACCTTTAGTGGAGCACAGAGACTGTGGAGAGAAGCTATTTACAGTGTAGACCTTTAGTGGACCAGAAAAATTGTGGAGGATGGCAACTTAGAGTACACAGCATAACGGACCACAAAGAATGTGGGAAGAGACTAGTTACAGTGCACACCTTTAGTGGAGAGAGGCAAATTACAGTAGATTGTGGACAACAGAGATTGTGGAAGAGGCAACTTAAAATGCACACCATTAGTTGACAAGAGAGACTGTGGAGAGAAGTTACTTACAGTGTAAACCTTTAGTGGACCAGAAAAATTGTGGAGGATGGCAACTTAGAGTACACAGCATAACGGACCATAAAGAATGTGGGAAGAGGCTAGTTACAGTGCACACCTTTAGTGGAGCACAGAGACTGTGGAGAGAAGCTAGTTACAGTGCACACCTTTAGTGGAGCACAGAGACTGTGGAGAGAAGCTATTTACAGTGTAGACCTTTAGTGGACCAGAAAAATTGTGGAGGATGGCAACTTAGAGTACACAGCATAACGGACCATAAAGAATGTGGGAAGAGGCTAGTTACAGTGCACACCTTTAGTGGAGCACAGAGACTGTGGAGAGAAGCTATTTACAGTGTAGACCTTTAGTGGACCAGAAAAATTGTGGAGGATGGCAACTTAGAGTACACAGCATAACGGACCACAAAGAATGTGGGAAGAGACTAGTTACAGTGCACACCTTTAGTGGAGAGAGGCAAATTACAGTAGATTGTGGACAACAGAGATTGTGGAAGAGGCAACTTAAAATGCACACCATTAGTTGACAAGAGAGACTGTGGAGAGAAGTTACTTACAGTGTAAACCTTTAGTGGACCAGAAAAATTGTGGAGGATGGCAACTTAGAGTACACAGCATAACGGACCATAAAGAATGTGGGAAGAGGCTAGTTACAGTGCACACCTTTAGTGGAGCACAGAGACTGTGGAGAGAAGCTAGTTACAGTGCACACCTTTAGTGGAGCACAGAGACTGTGGAGAGAAGCTATTTACAGTGTAGACCTTTAGTGGACCAGAAAAATTGTGGAGGATGGCAACTTAGAGTACACAGCATAACGGACCATAAAGAATGTGGGAAGAGGCTAGTTACAGTGCACACCTTTAGTGGAGCACAGAGACTGTGGAGAGAAGCTATTTACAGTGTAGACCTTTAGTGGACCAGAAAAATTGTGGAGGATGGCAACTTAGAGTACACAGCATAACGGACCACAAAGAATGTGGGAAGAGACTAGTTACAGTGCACACCTTTAGTGGAGAGAGGCAAATTACAGTAGATTGTGGACAACAGAGATTGTGGAAGAGGCAACTTAAAATGCACACCATTAGTTGACAAGAGAGACTGTGGAGAGAAGTTACTTACAGTGTAAACCTTTAGTGGACCAGAAAAATTGTGGAGGATGGCAACTTAGAGTACACAGCATAACGGACCATAAAGAATGTGGGAAGAGGCTAGTTACAGTGCACACCTTTAGTGGAGCACAGAGACTGTGGAGAGAAGCTATTTACAGTGTAGACCTTTAGTGGACCAGAAAAATTGTGGAGGATGGCAACTTAGAGTACACAGCATAACGGACCACAAAGAATGTGGGAAGAGGCTAGTTACAGTGCACACCTTTAGTGGAGCACAGAGACTGTGGAGAGAAGCTATTTACAGTGTAGACCTTTAGTGGACCAGAAAAATTGTGGAGGATGGCAACTTAGAGTACACAGCATAACGGACCATAAAGAATGTGGGAAGAGGCTAGTTACAGTGCACACCTTTAGTGGAGCACAGAGACTGTGGAGAGAAGCTAGTTACAGTGCACACCTTTAGTGGAGCACAGAGACTGTGGAGAGAAGCTATTTACAGTGTAGACCTTTAGTGGACCAGAAAAATTGTGGAGGATGGCAACTTAGAGTACACAGCATAACGGACCATAAAGAATGTGGGAAGAGGCTAGTTACAGTGCACACCTTTAGTGGAGCACAGAGACTGTGGAGAGAGGCAAATTACAGTACACAGCTTAATTGGACAACAAATAATGTGGAAAGAGGCAACTTAAAATGCACACCATTAGTTTACAAGAGAGAGTGTGGAGAAAAACTTTTTACCGAGCACACCTGAAGTGGACCACAGAAACTGGGGGAGAGACCAGTTAGAGATTACAACTTTATTGGACCACATAGACTGCAGAGAGAGAGTCTTTTTACAGTGTACATCTTTAGTGCAGCAAAGAGAATGTGGAGAGAGGTTACTTAAAGTGCACACCATTAGTTGACAAGAGAGACTGTGGAGAGAAGTTACTTACAGTGCACACCTTTAGTGGAGAGAGGCAAATTACAGTAGATTGTGGACAACAGAGATTGTGGAAGAGGCAACTTAAAATGCACACCATTAGTTGACAAGAGAGACTGTGGAGAGAAGTTAATTACAGTGTAAACCTTTAGTGGACCAGAAAAATTGTGGAGGATGGCAACTTAGAGTACACAGCATAACGGACCACAAAGAATGTGGGAAGAGGCTAGTTACAGTGCACACCTTTAGTGGAGACTGTGGAGAGAAGTTACTTACAGTGCACACCTTTAGTGGAGCACAGAGACTGTGGAGAGAAGCTATTTACAGTGTAGACCTTTAGTGGACCAGAAAAATTGTGGAGGATGGCAACTTAGAGTACACAGCATAACGGACCACAAAGAATGTGGGAAGAGGCTAGTTACAGTGCACACCTTTAGTGGAGCACAGAGACTGTGGAGAGAAGCTATTTACAGTGTAGACCTTTAGTGGACCAGAAAAATTGTGGAGGATGGCAACTTAGAGTACACAGCATAACGGACCACAAAGAATGTGGGAAGAGGCTAGTTACAGTGCACACCTTTAGTGGAGCACAGAGACTGTGGAGAGAGGCAAATTACAGTACACAGCTTAATTGGACAACAAATAATGTGGAAAGAGGCAACTTAAAATGCACACCATTAGTTTACAAGAGAGAGTGTGGAGAAAAACTTTTTACCGAGCACACCTGAAGTGGACCACAGAAACTGGGAGAGAGGCCAGTTAGAGATTACAACTTTATTGGACCACATAGACTGCAGAGAGAGAGTCTTTTTACAGTGTACATCTTTAGTGCAGCAAAGAGAATGTGGAGAGAGGTTACTTAAAGTGCACACCATTAGTTGACAAGAGAGACTGTGGAGAGAAGTTACTTACAGTGTACATCTTTAGTGGACCACAGAGACTGTGGAGAGAAGCTATTTACAGTGTAGACCTTTAGTGGACCAGAAAAATTGTGGAGGATGGCAACTTAGAGTACACAGCATAACGGACCATAAAGAATGTGGGAAGAGGCTAGTTACAGTGCACACCTTTAGTGGAGCACAGAGACTGTGGAGAGAAGCTATTTACAGTGAACACCTTTAGTGGACTGTGGAGAGATGGCAACTTAGACCACAGAGACTGTGGAGAGAGGCTAGTTACAGTGCACACCTTTAGTGGAGCACAGAGACTGTGGAGAGAAGCTATTTACAGTGTAGACCTTTAGTGGACCAGAAAAATTGTGGAGGATGGCAACTTAGAGTACACAGCATAACGGACCACAAAGAATGTGGGAAGAGAATAGTTACAGTGCACACCTTTAGTGGAGAGAGGCAAATTACAGTAGATTGTGGACAACAGAGATTGTGGAAGAGGCAACTTAAAATGCACACCATTAGTTGACAAGAGAGACTGTGGAGAGAAGTTACTTACAGTGTAAACCTTTAGTGGACCAGAAAAATTGTGGAGGATGGCAACTTAGAGTACACAGCATAACGGACCATAAAGAATGTGGGAAGAGGCTAGTTACAGTGCACACCTTTAGTGGAGCACAGAGACTGTGGAGAGAAGACTGTGGAGAGAAGTTACTTACAGTGCACACCTTTAGTGGAGCACAGAGACTGTGGAGAGAAGCTATTTACAGTGTAGACCTTTAGTGGACCAGAAAAATTGTGGAGGATGGCAACTTAGAGTACACAGCATAACGGACCACAAAGAATGTGGGAAGAGGCTAGTTACAGTGCACACCTTTAGTGGAGCACAGAGACTGTGGAGAGAAGCTATTTACAGTGTAGACCTTTAGTGGACCAGAAAAATTGTGGAGGATGGCAACTTAGAGTACACAGCATAACGGACCACAAAGAATGTGGGAAGAGGCTAGTTACAGTGCACACCTTTAGTGGAGCACAGAGACTTTGGAGAGAGGCAAATTACAGTACACAGCTTAATTGGACAACAAATAATGTGGAAAGAGGCAACTTAAAATGCACACCATTAGTTTACAAGAGAGAGTGTGGAGAAAAACTTTTTACCGAGCACACCTGAAGTGGACCACAGAAACTGGGAGAGAGGCCAGTTAGAGATTACAACTTTATTGGACCACATAGACTGCAGAGAGAGAGTCTTTTTACAGTGTACATCTTTAGTGCAGCAAAGAGAATGTGGAGAGAGGTTACTTAAAGTGCACACCATTAGTTGACAAGAGAGACTGTGGAGAGAAGTTACTTACAGTTCACATCTTTAGTGGACCACAGAGACTGTGGAGAGAAGCTATTTACAGTGTAGACCTTTAGTGGACCAGAAAAATTGTGGAGGATGGCAACTTAGAGTACACAGCATAACGGACCATAAAGAATGTGGGAAGAGGCTAGTTACAGTGCACACCTTTAGTGGAGCACAGAGACTGTGGAGAGAAGCTAGTTACAGTGCACACCTTTAGTGGAGCACAGAGACTGTGGAGAGAAGCTATTTACAGTGTAGACCTTTAGTGGACCAGAAAAATTGTGGAGGATGGCAACTTAGAGTACACAGCATAACGGACCATAAAGAATGTGGGAAGAGGCTAGTTACAGTGCACACCTTTAGTGGAGCACAGAGACTGTGGAGAGAAGCTATTTACAGTGTAGACCTTTAGTGGACCAGAAAAATTGTGGAGGATGGCAACTTAGAGTACACAGCATAACGGACCACAAAGAATGTGGGAAGAGACTAGTTACAGTGCACACCTTTAGTGGAGAGAGGCAAATTACAGTAGATTGTGGACAACAGAGATTGTGGAAGAGGCAACTTAAAATGCACACCATTAGTTGACAAGAGAGACTGTGGAGAGAAGTTACTTACAGTGTAAACCTTTAGTGGACCAGAAAAATTGTGGAGGATGGCAACTTAGAGTACACAGCATAACGGACCATAAAGAATGTGGGAAGAGGCTAGTTACAGTGCACACCTTTAGTGGAGCACAGAGACTGTGGAGAGAAGCTAGTTACAGTGCACACCTTTAGTGGAGCACAGAGACTGTGGAGAGAAGCTATTTACAGTGTAGACCTTTAGTGGACCAGAAAAATTGTGGAGGATGGCAACTTAGAGTACACAGCATAACGGACCATAAAGAATGTGGGAAGAGGCTAGTTACAGTGCACACCTTTAGTGGAGCACAGAGACTGTGGAGAGAAGCTATTTACAGTGTAGACCTTTAGTGGACCAGAAAAATTGTGGAGGATGGCAACTTAGAGTACACAGCATAACGGACCACAAAGAATGTGGGAAGAGACTAGTTACAGTGCACACCTTTAGTGGAGAGAGGCAAATTACAGTAGATTGTGGACAACAGAGATTGTGGAAGAGGCAACTTAAAATGCACACCATTAGTTGACAAGAGAGACTGTGGAGAGAAGTTACTTACAGTGTAAACCTTTAGTGGACCAGAAAAATTGTGGAGGATGGCAACTTAGAGTACACAGCATAACGGACCATAAAGAATGTGGGAAGAGGCTAGTTACAGTGCACACCTTTAGTGGAGCACAGAGACTGTGGAGAGAAGCTATTTACAGTGTAGACCTTTAGTGGACCAGAAAAATTGTGGAGGATGGCAACTTAGAGTACACAGCATAACGGACCACAAAGAATGTGGGAAGAGGCTAGTTACAGTGCACACCTTTAGTGGAGCACAGAGACTGTGGAGAGAAGCTATTTACAGTGTAGACCTTTAGTGGACCAGAAAAATTGTGGAGGATGGCAACTTAGAGTACACAGCATAACGGACCATAAAGAATGTGGGAAGAGGCTAGTTACAGTGCACACCTTTAGTGGAGCACAGAGACTGTGGAGAGAAGCTAGTTACAGTGCACACCTTTAGTGGAGCACAGAGACTGTGGAGAGAAGCTATTTACAGTGTAGACCTTTAGTGGACCAGAAAAATTGTGGAGGATGGCAACTTAGAGTACACAGCATAACGGACCATAAAGAATGTGGGAAGAGGCTAGTTACAGTGCACACCTTTAGTGGAGCACAGAGACTGTGGAGAGAGGCAAATTACAGTACACAGCTTAATTGGACAACAAATAATGTGGAAAGAGGCAACTTAAAATGCACACCATTAGTTTACAAGAGAGAGTGTGGAGAAAAACTTTTTACCGAGCACACCTGAAGTGGACCACAGAAACTGGGAGAGAGGCCAGTTAGAGATTACAACTTTATTGGACCACATAGACTGCAGAGAGAGAGTCTTTTTACAGTGTACATCTTTAGTGCAGCAAAGAGAATGTGGAGAGAGGTTACTTAAAGTGCACACCATTAGTTGACAAGAGAGACTGTGGAGAGAAGTTACTT
>JAKUDI010000147.1:0-65689 GCA_022702515.1 Ilyophis sp. 1 JC-2022
ACTCCATTATGGACAAATTTTAAATAAATTGTGAAATTGCCTGGGGAAAGTAAACAATTATTAAGCCTGAGACAATGCAATTATTTATTGTGAATTATTGATGACTCCTTGACATCAATACTTAAAATGATCTTTGCTTATTATTTATCAAACAAAATTGATAAGTACACTATATGGCCAAAAGTATCCGGACACCCCTTGGTCTGGCGCTGATTTCCATGGTTTAGGCTAGGCCCCTTAGTTCTAGTGAAGGAAAACCTTAACGCTACACATACAATGACATTCTATTGCTTCTAAATTTGTGGCAACAGTTATGGGTAATGCTCTTGTGGCTGAATGAAAGCAAATTTCAGAAGCAATGATCAAACATCTAGTGGAAAGCCTTCCCAGAAGAGTGGAGGTTGTTATAGCAGCAAGTGTCTATATACTATTGGCCATGTAGCGTATAATGATATTTCTGGTTTTTGGTTATTTATTGATCAGGACATGGGACAAATGCAAGAAATTTCAGGACTTTTTATGTACCGTCTCCACAATTATAAAATGTTCATCAAAGCAAAGTAGTGGCAAAGTAAAATATCTTTCCACCTTTTTTTGGCCAAAAAAACCTCACATTAGTCCATTTTCAGCAATTACATTCTATAAGTAGAATACCAGATGGATTTTGACATACAGTTGCTTCTGCTATATTGTATTGCTTGTATACATTCATTCCACAATGTAGATTGTCTTGCATTGATAATTGATTTATAGTTTTTTTCTGTTTTTTTTTACTCAGACTATTTCTGTCACGAACCCAAACACGGGCTGAACCCAAATGCAACGACCAAGAGACAGGGAAACAGAAATGAGGATTTATTCGGAGCTTTGGGGTAGTCCCAAGCTCAACACAAACTTAACACAATAGTTAAGAGGGTCCAGGAAGTAGCGAACTGCTCCAAACCGGAGCTGGACTTGTACTGGACCGGGAGGCCCACACTGGAACCGAATCACGGGAACGAAGGTTTGTTCCGAACCGGAACTGGACTGGATCAGGACCGGGAGGTCCAACAGGAACTGGGTCACGGGAACGGAGGGTTGTTCCGAACCGGAACTGGACTTGAGACAGGATGTGGGTTCCGAACCGGAACCGGACTGGATCTGGACCGGGAGGTCCAACAGGAACTGGATCACGGGAACGGGCTCTGGACCGCGGGGTCCAACAGGAACTGGACTGGATCTGGACCGGGAGGTCCAACAGGAACTGGATCACGGGAACGGGCTCTGGACCGGGGGGTCCAACAGGAACTGGACTGGAGGCAGAGCACCCAACTGCGCAGGCAACTGGATCTGGACCGGGAGGTCCAACCGGAACTGGATCACGGGAACGGGCTCTGGACCGGGGGGTCCAACAGGAACTGGACTGGAGGCAGAGCACCCCACTGCGCAGGCAACTGGATCTGGACCGGGAGGTCCAACAGGAACTGGATCACGGGAACGGGATCTGGACCGGGGGGTCCAACAGGAACTGGGCTGGAGGCGGAGCACCCCACTGCACAGGCAACGTTAACTGGGAGCAGGGGTACCGCAACACAAACAGGGGAGACTTGACTGCTACAGGCTGGATATTACAGAACACTGGACTTGGAACCAAGGAGTTAGCCAGGGAAAAAACCACAACAGAGCTTTCAGTCAAGTAGTACCAGAAACCAGGAGACCATGACACGCACGAACAACGTTAACGAACTGGCGCCGAATAGCAGCCAGCGGGAGGTATAAGTAGGGGAGTGAAATTGAAACCAATAACCAAAAGCATGAGGAATGTAACCGAGAGTGATTGACTAATTGACTGGTGCGGAATGCATGCAAGAAGGGGGAAAGGAGATAGGTTGAACCTGAAGTGAGGGAACAGAGAGGAACAGACAGAAGGGGCACGCCCAGCCTGTAGCGACAGGGAAAACACGGACACAGGGAATCCAAACATGACACGGGAGGAAAGGGAAAACCTGGAGAACGGACAGGAAGGGAGCGGGACGTTACAGTACCCCCCCCTCAAAGAACGCCACCTGGCGTATCTGAAGGCCTAATCCTGTCCGGGAACTGGTTGTGAAAGCCGGAGATGAGAGAGTGGTCCAGAATAAGGCTCTTGTGGAGCCAGGACCGCTCCGGAGGACGACGGTGCAGACAGGACCGCTCAGGAGGACGACGGTGCAGACAGGACCGCTTAGGAGGACGACGGTGCAGACAGGACCATTCAGGAGGACGGCGGCGCCGACAGGACCGCTCAGGAGGACGGCGGTGCAGACAGGACCGCTCAGGAGGACGACGGTGCAGACAGGACCGCTCAGGAGGACGACGGTGCAGACAGGACCGCTAAGGAGGACGGCGGTGCAGACAGGACCGCTCAGGAGGACGGCGGTGCAGACAGGACCGCTCGGGAGGACGACGGTGCAGACAGGACCGTTCAGGAGGACGGCGGTGCAGGCAGGACCGCTCAGGAGGACGACGGCGCCGACAGGACCGCTCAGGAGGACGATGGCGCAGACAGGACCGTTCAGGAGGACGGCGGCGCAGACAGGACAGACTGCGATGGCTACATCGCTCAGGAGACCGGCTCAGGGAGCCGTCTGCGACGGCTGCATCGCTCAGGGGGCCGGCGGCGACGGCTGCATCGCTCAGGGGGCCGGCGGCGACGGCTGCATCGCTCAGGGGGCCGGCGGCGATGGCTGTATCGCTCAGGGGGCCGGCGGCGACGGCTGCATCGCTCAGGGGGCCGGCGGTGGTTAGCTGGCTTGGCTGCTCAGGACAGGAGGTTAGCAGGCTGGGCTGCTCAGGACAGGAGTTTAGCAGGCTGGGCTGCTCAGGACAGGAGGTTAGCAGGCTGGGCTGCTCAGGACAGGAGGTTAGCAGGCTGGGCTGCTCAGGACAGGAGGTTAGCAGGCTGGGCTGCTCAGGACAGGAGTTTAGCAGGCTGGGCTGCTCAGGACAGGGGGTTAGCAGGCTCAGCCGCTCAGGACAGGAGGCTAGCGAGCTCGGCCGTTCAGGACAGGAGGTTAACTGGTCCCGCAACTTGAGAGGAGGCAGGGAACGGGACGGGACTGGTGGCGTGGAAAGGGACCGGACAGGAGACATGGGCCGGTGCGGGACAGGAGGCATGGACCGGTGCGGGACAGGAGGCCTGGACCGGGGCGGGACAGGAGGCATGGACCGGGGCGGGACAGGGGGCATGGACCGGGGCGGGACAGGAGGCATGGACCGGGGCGGGACAGGAGGCATGGACCGGGGCGGGACAGGGGGCATGGACCGGGGCGGGACAGGAGGCATGGACCGGGACGGGACAGGAGAGCTGGGACGGGACGGGACAGGAGAGCTGGGACGGGACGGGACAGGAGAGCTGGGACGGAACGGGACAGGAGAGCTGGGACGGGACGGGACAGGAGAGCTGGGACGGGACGGGACAGGAGAGCCGGGACGGGACGGGACAGGGGGCATGGACCGGGGCGGGACAGGGGGCATGGACCGGGGCGGGACAGGAGGCATGGACCGGGGCGGGACAGGAGGCTTGGACCGGGGCGGGACAGGAGGCATGGACCGGGGCGGGACAGGAGAACTGGACCGGGGCGGGACAGGAGAACTGGGACGGGACGGGACAGGAGAGCTGGGACGGGACGGGACAGGAGAGCTGGGACGGGACGGGACAGGAGAGCTGGGACGGGACGGGACAGGAGAGCTGGGACGGGACGGGACAGGAGAGCTGGGACGGGACGGGACAGGAGAGCTGGGACGGGACGGGACAGGAGAGCTGGGACGGGACGGGACAGGAGGGCTGGGTCGGAACGGGACAGGAGGGCTGGGTCGGAACGGGACAGGAGAGCTGGGTCGGAACGGGACAGGAGAGCTGGGTCGGAACGGGACAGGAGGGCTGGGTCGGAACGGGACAGGAGGGCTCGGATGGAACGGGAGAGGAGAGCTGGGACGGGACGGGACAGGAGGGCTGGGTCGGAACGGGACAGGAGGGCTGGGTCGGAACGGGACAGGAGAGCTGGGTCGGAACGGGACAGGAGAGCTGGGTCGGAACGGGACAGGAGGGCTGGGTCGGAACGGGACAGGAGGGCTTGGACGGAACGGGACAGGAGGGCTTGGTCGGAACGGGACAGGAGGGCTGGGTCGGAACGGGACAGGAGGCTTGGGCAGGGACGGAAGGGTGATGGATCCTCCGTCAACGGGTGGCCGAGCCCGTCGGTGGAGCCGGGAGCCAGGACCCCATCGCTTCCTCCTGGGACCACAGCCCCTCGGGCAAAGGGCAAGACGGGTACCTTCAAAATTAGAAGGTGTGGGGTTGTGGCTTGGCTCGGAGCTATCCGGATGGAGAGAGACCACTCCGAGCCTAACGGAGTGGGAGCTGGGAGGAGGAGTCCGGAGTGATGGGTAGTGGTCGGCATGACGGCGGATAAACTCCGGAGTTAGTCCCAAGATTCCCATGAGGTATTCCTCATAGGAATCCGTGCCGAATGGGACGATCTCCATAGAGTGGAAGGCGTGGCGACCCTGCTCGAGGTCGGCTGGGTCCATGTTTAAGGCCAGTTCGTTCTGTCACGAACCCAAACACGGGCTGAACCCAAATGCAACGACCAAGAGACAGGGAAACAGAAATGAGGATTTATTCGGAGCTTTGGGGTAGTCCCAAGCTCAACACAAACTTAACACAATAGTTAAGAGGGTCCAGGAAGTAGCGAACTGCTCCAAACCGGAGCTGGACTTGTACTGGACCGGGAGGCCCACACTGGAACCGAATCACGGGAACGAAGGTTTGTTCCGAACCGGAACTGGACTGGATCAGGACCGGGAGGTCCAACAGGAACTGGGTCACGGGAACGGAGGGTTGTTCCGAACCGGAACTGGACTTGAGACAGGATGTGGGTTCCGAACCGGAACCGGACTGGATCTGGACCGGGAGGTCCAACAGGAACTGGATCACGGGAACGGGCTCTGGACCGCGGGGTCCAACAGGAACTGGACTGGATCTGGACCGGGAGGTCCAACAGGAACTGGATCACGGGAACGGGCTCTGGACCGGGGGGTCCAACAGGAACTGGACTGGAGGCAGAGCACCCAACTGCACAGGCAACTGGATCTGGACCGGGAGGTCCAACCGGAACTGGATCACGGGAACGGGCTCTGGACCGGGGGGTCCAACAGGAACTGGACTGGAGGCAGAGCACCCCACTGCGCAGGCAACTGGATCTGGACCGGGAGGTCCAACAGGAACTGGATCACGGGAACGGGATCTGGACCGGGGGGTCCAACAGGAACTGGGCTGGAGGCGGAGCACCCCACTGCACAGGCAACGTTAACTGGGAGCAGGGGTACCGCAACACAAACAGGGGAGACTTGACTGCTACAGGCTGGATATTACAGAACACTGGACTTGGAACCAAGGAGTTAGCCAGGGAAAAAACCACAACAGAGCTTTCAGTCAAGTAGTACCAGAAACCAGGAGACCATGACACGCACGAACAACGTTAACGAACTGGCGCCGAATAGCAGCCAGCGGGAGGTATAAGTAGGGGAGTGAAATTGAAACCAATAACCAAAAGCATGAGGAATGTAACCGAGAGTGATTGACTAATTGACTGGTGCGGAATGCATGCAAGAAGGGGGAAAGGAGATAGGTTGAACCTGAAGTGAGGGAACAGAGAGGAACAGACAGAAGGGGCACGCCCAGCCTGTAGCGACAGGGAAAACACGGACACAGGGAATCCAAACATGACACGGGAGGAAAGGGAAAACCTGGAGAACGGACAGGAAGGGAGCGGGACGTTACAATTTCAGCTTTATACACTGTCTGGCCAAAGAAAACGTTGCACACTAACATTTCGTTGGACCGCCTTTAGCTTTGATTACAGCGCGCATTCGTTTTGACAACCTTATGCAACGTCACAACATTTATTTCCATCCAGCTTTGCATTCATTTTTGGCCGAGATCTTGTATTGACAACGGGAGATTTCAACCACTCCATAAAGTATTCTCCAGCACATCCCAAAGACTTTCAATGGGGTTAAAGTCAGGACTCTGGTGGCCATTTCATCTGTGAAAATTATTCCTCATGCTCCCTGAACCACTCTTTTCACAATTTGAGCCAGACAATCTTGGCATTGTCGTCCTGGAATGTGCCCATTGATGGGATAACCTGATCATTCAGTGCATTCAGGTACTCAGCTGACTTAATTGTATTGCTGCATAACGTTGCTGAGCCTAGACCTAACCCATTGAAGCAAGCCCAGATCATAACACTGCCTCCAGAGGCTTGTACAGTGGGCACTATGCATGACGGGTGCAACGGCGTCTTTTTTTTTGGCCAGGCAGTGTACAAATATAAATAAACATATTGCATGAATTACATTACCTGTGCCTCAGCAGATGTGACATTGAGAAGTTTGAAGTACTTTTTTGAATTGGATCTTTTGTTAAATTCCTCCACTGCTTTTTTGGCCACATTCTGGACTTCAGCGCTTTCAGCATTTATTTGAAATGGACTGCCGGCAGGATGTATGTGCCCTGTAAAATGTTACATTCACAAATATACATATTTCTTGAGTAAATGCTTTTAAGATTTTGTACCTGTCTGACCACTGGTGCTGGCCTCCATGCCGTCACCCTGATCAAACTTTCTTTCTCTTGAGAAATATTTCAACAAACTCATCTAAAAAGAATAATTATAATTAGTCTCAACTCGACTTGAGCAGCTAACATGGTTGGCTAGCCGCTAGCGGATAGTTATTGCTTGTACACTTTAGCACATAGGCTATCTAATCTTTAACTAGCCACAGTGCAACTGGGTCTCAAGGTGTGCTTCTTTCATGAATGCGAACATTTAAAGAACATGGTTCTTGCCATAAGGTGCAATGATGGTTCGCAATTAATGATTAATGAGCAAATGCACCCCAATGGCTCATTACTTCAGATAGGCTGTGAGATGAAGAATGTGCCACTGTGAGCTCGTCAGAGCACTGCTGCACACAGTAGCAATGACAGCCAGATTATTGATGAGAAATTGATTGATTTTTAGCACATGCAGCGGCGGTGTAATCTTGTAGCGGTGTGCTGCCACTGCTATGTGAATGAAATATTCACATGATGAAATAATGCAGTGTAATGAAATATTATAAAACATTATATGCTGTTATGACAGGTGTAATCCCATGTCTACAACATGCTTATAACATCAGATTTGATGCTAGATGCAACAATATATATACTTTTTTTTAAATTTAAATATATTTATTTTTATATATTTGGAAATTACCCATAAAATGCATTCTTTAAAGAGCCCTACACGAATAAAAAAGATTGAGGAAAATAAGTAGGAAAAAAAATGTATTTCAAAAGAAACTTTTGAAACTTGACGTGCCTCAAAACCGACCATCTATTGGTCATCTCTGGGCTCGTGTCTCCCAATCTATCGCCCTCCTCCTCCTCCTCCCATAAAGGGGCCCTCGCCTGGACAGCGATGTTGTGCAGCATAGCAGTCACCATGCTGACTGCACAACATGTAGATGGCCACCACCGGACTTGTGCACGCACCTTTCCACCTTCCACAACGCTTCGCACACACGGTGAAGGCGTCTTCACAATTGGTTGTTGGATACTCTTCCGCACCGTTCGTCTTTATTAGAGAATTTTGTGCAAGGAATGGAACCCTTATATAGGATTGTTAATTGTGCTGACAAAGTGAAAACAACCGCATCAATTACTGACGCCACACATATTCAGGAAGCGTTTAGGCGCTGAAAAACCACTTATTTTATTTTGCGAGAGAACATCTGCCTCCACGAAATTTCCCATGCATTCCTTTAACCGAATCAGGAGCCCCACAGACTGCAACCTTAAGTAGCTCTTGAGAGGTGAGTGCGCATTCACACTTTAAGAACTGTTTCGGGAAATTAAAGAGCCTTAGTGGAATCACTCGTAGACATCGCTCCTAACCCTAAGATTGATCGTTATCGGGAAACGCACCCCAGAATGTTCTTGCATTTATCCAGCTAATTGCTGATAAGCCACAACTGCCATAATTTTAAAATATTTGAATGAATACTAAATTTAGTTCATCATCTGGTATTTTATTTTACAGAGATTTACACATTTTTCTTGGTGAAAAGAGGCCATTGGTTGCAATCGGTGGAATGCAGAGAATTTATTTTTCAACCCGATAAAGCCAATCTATTGTCTGTAGCCGTTCTCTTGATCTACGTGGAACGTTCTGCTGAAAGTTCTACTTGGCAGCTCTCCCAAATAGAAAGAGTGGAACTTTCCTCTCTGATGTAAGCACATGTAATGTATGTCTGGCCTCCTGATTAAAAATAACAAAAGTGTATCATATGTTTAATGTTACACAGGGAGCATATTTTTATAATATTTACATTGAACTTTTTTCTGTTTAGAAAAATGATCATGTTGCTTTGATTGTAATATATACACATCTTTGTAGGTCTCAATTGAATACATTTTGTTGGCTAGCCATGTCAAGATATTTTCAAAATAAGAAATATTGAGGAAAAAACATTGCAGGGATGTCTCATTACTCATTCTATTTAGCTCTCTATTTTTGTTATATTTCTGGTGTGGTTGAATTCCACAGAAAACTAAAGAGAGAGCAATAAAGATTTGGTCACCACCATCATGTTTCATGTTTCTGCTAGCTAATTACATTGAAATAATCTCTGAAAACAAATAGGTTGACAATATTAACTCATAGCTGACAGCTTAAAAAGATTTTCATTAATATTCAAATAAAGTCTCTCTCAGTTTGTTTATGAGGTTTCAGGGCTAGCACCCATTGAATTGCTGACCATGACTTATTCATAGTTCAAATAAGTTCATAGTGTCTATATTTACTTAGATCATAGTTTTCTTTTATATCAGACACAAAGGTATGTTTTCTTACCTGACATGTTTCGACGGTAATACTTCCGTCTTCGTCAGAGGTGTCACTGGATGTTATGTGACGTGTCTTATACAGCTCATAGACACGTCACATAACATCCAGTGACACCTCTGACGAAGACGGAAGTATTACCGTCGAAACATGTCAGGTAAGAAAACATACCTTTGTGTCTGATATAAAAGAAAACTATGACTTATTCATGTTTTTTTTATTTTTTTGCCTAAAACAACAAGATGCTATAAGTCTATAGAAACACATTTCGAAAAAAGTTAATGTTGCTAACAGAAACTGGTTTTGTAGCATAGCGTTACGGTGAAAGACCAAACAAACTTACTTTCTCTGATCACTACTTCTTCCATTGGCTGGTCGCCGTTTGAAAAGCAAAGCATGGAAATGAGCAGAAGGAGCATAAAGGCATTGAGGCCCATTGTTTCAGCAGCCTGTGGTCTGTGAAGAGAAGAAGACTCAATGAAGGAGGTCTGTATGTCAGCCCAGGAATGTTTTACCAACCCGTGAGGTGCACTCCCTTCCCGACAGACTGTGGGGACAGTGTGTGCTGCTGCAACTGTGCTAACACATCCACACAAAAAAGGGAGTTTCTTTCTGGGCTTCTGCCTCAGCCAGAGAGTCAGCACTCAATGAGTCACAGAGTAATCGCTCCCTCCCCATTTCACAGGAGCTCTTTCAGACGCGTAAGCCGCTTATCGCTTTAATCTAGCCGCAAACTGTCTTCACGCAACGAGGTTTGCCGTTTTCCCTTTAACCCTTTAAAGACCCTCAACTGTTTGGTGGAGCACGTTTTAGGTCTTGGTGTCTTGTTGGGGAGTGTGTTGGACTTGACTCATAAACCAAATGGTAGAGATGGCTCAATCAGGTGGGGTTTGGTCCGGCATGTTTTTCGGCAAGATATCGGGACTCGGGGTGTGCAATACTAGGTGGTTGAGCTGACCATTAAACTGTTTATTTAAAAAAATGGATGCTTTTGTGAACCCCTCTGTATTAATGAAATGAGTGGAGTGTGTGTGTGTGTGTGTGTGTGTGTGTGTGTGTGTGTGTGTGTGTGTGTGTGTGTGTGTGTCTGTCTGAGGGGGGCGGGGTTAAATACAGGATGCTGTTGTCTGTTTCAGAAAACCTGAATCCGATGAAATTATGAGTTTTTTTATAACTTTTACCATGTTAGGATTCACTGTTCGTCCTTGAAATTGAGATAAAAGCACATTTGAGGATATGAGGTACAATCAATCATGTCACTTAACTGTCAGATTCTGTTAAGAGGAAATATTGGAGGACCAGATGCGATAGATGCGGAATCTTAGTGTTCCAATGAACACCACTGAAACGGACAATAATCCGTAGTGGAATGGGAAAAAATAAAGAGAACACAAATAACCTCGCGATAAAAACTAGGAACAAAAGAAATAAGCAGTCACGTTTATCTAACTCCCGTTTGTGGAGCGAACAAAAGAAAGAAAAGAGAAAAAACTCAAAAGACCCCGAAGACTTAGGGTGAGAGCACTCGTAGGTATGAGTGGAAACAAATAAACAAAAAACCTCTGCTCTGAAATAAGAGCGAAAAGATCACTTTGCTTTTTCTAAATTGTACCGCTAACAAGTCCCGCGTTGAGAAGCAAAGCGGTCGATAGCAGCACGACTTCTTATACCTTTTTACCGGCTCGAATGTTTTGTGAAATAACATGGAAGCGACGAGAAAGGAAGGAAGCGGGGTATAAGTAGTGAGCGGAAATAAATGACAGGTGAACTCTAATCACCAAGGCGAAAGCAAAACCCGTAGCGGAACACCGAAAAATCTGATCGATTACCGGTAAAAGAAAAAAGGAATACAAAACGCGGAGATAAGGAAAGAAAGGCATGATCCATGACAGGACCCCCCCTCTAAGGAACGGCACCAGACGTTTTCACGACCTTATTTCTGCGGAAGTCGATGATTAACTGAGGGTCCAGGATGTTTCTCGATGGAACCCAGCAACGTTCCTCCGGACCGTAGCCCTCCCAGTCCACAAGGAACTGCCACCCTCTGCCCACACGTCTCTTGGCAACAATGTGGCGAATCGTATAAGCCGGACCCCCTTCTATGAGTCGGGGAGGCGGAGGTGGTCAACCGGGGCGAGAGGACTGACGAGTACCGGTTTCAGACGTGAGACGTGAGACGTGAAACGTGGGGTGCATGCGCATTGAGCGCGGCAGTTGCAGTCGAAATGTGACTGGGTTGATCTTTTTTATAATTTTGAAAGGTCCCACAAAACGAGGGGCGAGTTTGCGGGACTCGACCCGCAACGGAAAGTCATGAGTAGTGAGCCAAACCCGCTGTCCAACTCTATAGGATGGTGCAGCTCGACGATGCCTATCAGCTGTGGCTTTTTTACCTCTCAAGCTCAGGAAAAAGAGGTGGTTGATAACCAGGGGTGTAAAAAGTACCCAGAAATTATACTTAAGTGAAAGTATGGATACTGTCTCAAAATCTTACTCAAGTAAAAGTCAGAGTATCTGGCTAAAAATACACTTGAGTAAAAGTAAAAAAGTTCCTACTTTTAAATGTACTTAAGTACTAAAAAGTAAAAACTTTTTTTATTGCAAGGGATAGACAAGAGGTCTCCAACTCAGTCCATCGTGAGCCGAGTGTATACAACTTTTCGTTTCAACTACACATTGCACCAGGTGAGTAAGTTGAAGAGGTGAGCTAATTAGTGAAATCATCAGCTGGTGTTTAGGCAAGGCTGGAATGAAACCCAGCATACACTCAGCCCTCAATGGAATGAGTTCTGTGATAGACAATGCTGAAATTAAAGAACAGAGGACACTTTTTTGCATTAAAATGATTTAAAGCACTTCTCCATCGAATTTGAAAAAACATGTTGAGGTAAACTAACATGGACGGCATTCACATCACAGCATCCAGTTGTAAAGTTGGCCAAACTACAACATTGGAGAAAATTAAGGGTTTAGTTCAGTTTTTTTTATACATGGGTTCGACATTGCACATCCTAACGTTCTTGTCAAATAGTTATTTTGATAGCAGGTGTCTAATCAAAGATCCTAGATTCCTTAGATTCTTAGTCTTGCACAAGGACCAATCAGTATGGGTATGGGCGGGTTAATTTTCCATTGATGGGCATTTGATTGGCTGTTTTAAATAAAGTGCGGCCGCATGATTAATAACGTTAATGTTAGTTCGGCCAGAGAAACAAATATACTAATTAAAATCGTTGGACCTGCGAGATTTGTACTTTGTAGGTCTGCATTTTAAATGTAAGGAGTAAAAAGTAAGTTTTTTTTTCTCTGAAATGTAATTAAGTATACAAACTTAAGAATAATTGAGTAAAGTACAAATCCCCAAAAAACAGTACTTAAGTATTGTAACGAAGTACAATTACTCAAGTACTTTACACCCCTGTTGATAACCCAGCTGAGCTTCGAAAGGGGAGAGACCGGTGGAGGCGTTACGCAACGTGTTATGAGCGTACTCCGCCCAGGCGAGGTGACGACTCCAGGAGGTAGGCTTGGACGCGGCAAGGCAGCGAAGAGTACTCTCTAGAGTCTGATTCGTGCGCTCTGTTTGGCCGTTAGTCTCCGGGTGAAAACCGGAAGGCAGACTGACAGAGGCCCCCAGCAGTGAGCAGAACACCCACCAAAACTTGGCGGTGAACTGAGGGCCGCGATCTGACACCACATCCGAAGGAAGACCGTGCGGCCGAAACACATGATCAATTATAAGTTGCGCTGTCTCAGGCGCCGAAGGCAGCTTGGGCAGTGCAATGAAATGAGCCGCTGTTGAGAAGCGGTCGACCACCACTAAAATTGTAGTATTGCCTGAAGATAAAGGCAAACCTGTGATGAAGTCAAAGGAAATATGACTCCAGGGGCGGGTGGGAATAGGTAGGGGATGAAGGAGACCAGAGGGAGGAAGGTGAGAGGCCTTGCTGCGAGCGCAAAGCGGACAAGCCACGACAAACGAGCGTACGTCCCTCTCCAGACTGGGCCACCAGAAACGCCGGGATAAAAAGTCCCAAGTACGATGAACACCAGGGTGACTGGTGAGTTGGGAGGTGTGGCCCCATTGGAGAACCCGAGACCTAAGACGAAAGGGCACGAAAAGACAGTTGGCCGGTGCCCCATCTGGGCCTGGGTCCGAGCGCAAGGCTCTCTGCAGCGCTGCCTCAACCTCCCATATAACCGGGGCAACAATGAGGTCACTGGCGATAATAGGCTCGGGAACACAGTCTGTCTCAGAGCGGTTGTAAATCCGCGAAAGAGCGTCAGGTTTTACGTTTTTGGACCCGGGCGATATGTGATGATGAAATTAAATCATAAAAAAACAGCGCCCACCGAGCTTGCCGTAAATTACGCCTCTTAGCCAGCTGAACATATTCAAGATTTTTATGGTCTGTCCATACCGTAAACGGATGTTCCGCTCCTTCGAGCCAATGGCGCCACTCCTCCAAAGCCAACTTGACCGCAAGCAATTCTTGATCCCCTACGTCATAATTCCTCTCCGCCGATGTTAGAATGCGAGAGAAATAAGCGCAGGGGTGCATTTTGTGGTCAAGTGGCGAGCGTTGGGACAGAATGGCTCTGGCGCCTAGCTCGGAAGCGTCCACCTCTACCACAAAGGGAAGGGAGGGGTTGGGTGTAACAAGAATGGGTTCGGAAGTGAATCTTCTTTTTAATTCCGTGAACGCTGCCTCCGCCTTGAAATTCCATAGGAACTGGCCGCCGAGGTTATTTTTAGTAAGCGCAGTAATGGGCGCTGCTACCGCACTAAAATTGCAAATAAATCGACGATAAAAATGTGCAAAACCTAAAAAGCGTTGCACCTGTTTTATGGAAGATGGCGTGGGCCAGTTTTTTACAGCGGAAACCTTCTCCGGATCCATCTGTACCTTACCCTTCTTCAGTCTCCTGCCGTCTGGGAGTACCAGCAGACTGAGGGACAGCTTTATCCACCAGGCGGTCAGGAAGCTGAACTCTCTTTCAGCTCTCCCCCCCCTCCCTTCTCTGCCCCGTGCCGCCACAGACTCTGGACTACGACACCTTTAACCCCCCATAATCGCTGGCCCCCACAGACTCTCTGGACTATGACACCTTTAACCCCACCCACCCTCCAATATATCGCTGGCCCCCACAGACTCTGGACTATAACACCTTCCCCCCCCCCCATAAATCGCTGGCCCCCACAGACTCTGGATTATGACACCTTTAACCCCCCCCATAAAATCGCTGGCCCCTGTCCTGATCTGTCCCTGCCCCCCCATGCACAGACTATTGGCACCAGCCACTTTTATTTATTTGTACTTGTACTATTATATTTGATACAATTGCTGCTATTTGCACTGTAACATTACATCCATACTTGCACTGCGTCCATTTGCACTATATGTATTTTAGTTTTAGATTTACATGTATTTTATATTTACACGCACTTCTAGATTTATATCTTTTATATTGTGTATGTGTTTGTATTTTATGTTTATCTTTTTCTTTTACTGCACCGTGGATGATGAGAGGAACAAAATTTCAATCCTCTGTATGTCTTGCATATATAGTAGAGTTGACAATAAAATTGAATTGAATTGAATTTAATTGAATTGAACCCTCTCTAAAAATAAAACCCAAAAATGAAACAGAGCCAGTGTGAAAGATGCACTTCGCTGCTTTAACAAATAAAGAAGAGAAGAGCAGAAAGAACCTGATGAACATGACCGACGTGTGTGGTAAGATCGGGCGAGAATAGTAACCCCTTGGTTCAGATAGTCTAGATAGTCGCGCCTGCGAGACCGTTTTACGCAACTGAGACACGTGTTGCTCCTGCAGCCAAACTATTAGTGGAAAACCCAAACGCGGTATTTTAACTTTATTGGTAGACGATTCGCGACGATTTCTGGCCAATGCGTAGTTTCTAAGTGTCACTATCTTTCCGTAGCAAGTCCATTTAACAAGCACTCCCCACCCAGCCTATACCTACCCATGCGTGACATAGTGGGCAATAGCGTCTATGTTGGAGTTCATAAATATATGTATTCATCATATAATATTAGAATACCGTCATAGCAACCAGATAAACCCACCTTATGCAAAAACAGCGGTGCAAATCGCTGCTCAATCAATACCTACATAAACAAGTGGAATCATTCTCTAATCATACAATGCCATTCTACTATCAATATCTGCGATTAAATATGGAATTCATGTGCAATCCTACCATGGATTTAAGCGTAGATATGTCCCTTTCAAGATTCCGTGGTCATTTATTGTCTTGGACAATCCGTTGGAAAAATACACAGCGCATTTGAACACGATTACACAACCTAAACTAGCTCTGCGTAAAACCCACTTCCTGATTGCTCCGTTGTGACGCTATCAATTTTATTCTGGTTTGATCGACGATGGTTTTATCCAATAGAAGGCACGATATACTTCCCCAAAAGTAATTTACATGTGTAATTGAAAGCTTGGATTAACTATTTAAGGGCGAGCGTAACTGCAATACTTGTTATATCACGACAATTTTACGCAGGCATGCGCAGATGACGCATTTGGTTTGACGCATTTGGTATGACGCAATTGGTATTACACAATAAAACTGCGCGCACCTTTGAAGTGACTTTTTAGCAGTTTTCGCCCGAAGTCGGTCAGAAGAGGACAGCAACAGAGATTCTTCTAATCCCTGTAGCATAGATTCTGTGGAAGAGGTGCCTATTAATATGGGGAAGATATCCTCCTCGACATGTAAGTATTACTGCTTGTAATATTTTGATTATATACATTCGTTTTTCCACTGCGTGCTATATTTTCGTTATTTTTGTATTTGCATCGGTCGTAATAGACCACTGTTAACCACTGCTAATAATGCTGAACATATTTGAAAGCACACTTTTTCAGACTCCACCTTGAATAACTACATGTATAAGGTCAATTATATAGTACGTTCTTTCCGTTTATTTTTTATTTTCTATTTGGTTTAGCTATCTCATAGCTTAGAATGTATAGCTGACTGTATTCGGTTGATGACTAGCGATAGCTCCTACGTTGTGAGAAAGTAGCGCTTTCGTGACTTAGAATGTATAGCTGACTGTATTCGGTTGATGACTAGCGATAGCTTCTACGTTGTGAGAAAGTAGCGCTTTCGTGACTTAGAATGTATAGCTGACTGTATTCGGTTGATGACTAGCGATAGCTCCTACGTTGTGAGAAAGTAGCGCTTTCGTGACTTAGAATGTATAGCTGACTGTATTCGGTTGATGACTAGCGATAGCTTCTACGTTGTGAGAAAGTAGCGCTTTCGTGACTTAGAATGTATAGCTGACTTTATTCGGTTGATGACTAGCGATAGCTCCTACGTTGTGAGAAAGTAGCGCTTTCGTGACTTAGAATGTATAGCTGACTGTATTCGGTTGATGACGAGCGATAGCTCCTACGTTGTGAGAAAGTAGCGCTTTCGTGACTTAGAATGTATAGCTGACTGTATTCGGTTGATGACTAGCGATAGCTTCCACGTTGTGAGAAAGTAGCGCTTTCTTGACTTTGCTTTGTAGATTGTGTCTATGACCTTCAATATGCACTTATTGTACGTCGCTTTGGATAAACGCGTCTGCCAAATAACTGTAATGTAATGATACTATTGTGTTCGTGCCGTTCGCGTAGTGGCTCGTGGTGGCCTGCTTTGTTAGAATTCATAGCATTCACAATGAAATTGAGTATTTTAGCGCTGTTCTGTTTGGTTGCTCAGTCGTACGTTATATTTTATGCCTCGATTTGCCGTGAAGCTAGAACATTGGCAGTGTTTTCTGATATTATTTTATTGTATTGTAATTTATTTGTGCATAATGTACTCTATGGGGTATTAGTATATCCATGGGTGATGCTTTTCACTTAGGGAATGGAAAATATGTATTCAAATTTACTGTGTCCAGATGTGTGCAAGATGAATGTAAAATAAATAAATAAAATAAACACACTACAGAGTAATGCCATCCTAGAGCATGCAACAAAATATAACATAATGTAGCATACAGAAGAAAGTGTTTACTGAAGTACAAGAGTGAATGATTTCATATTTAGCTGTGTGTACCACAGTGTTATAATGCTTCTGCATTATGTAATTTGTTCCTATAACATGCTTGACCCTCCACCTCTGCCACTCCAGCAGTGCCCTCTACTATTCAGAGTGAAGCCACTGCAGGAACAGATCCTTACAGCATCCTTACGAAGGCACCGCACAGGATGAAGCAGTATATGAAGGATAATGGAGAAAAAATGGCACACTTGGCATCAAACACTGAACTGAAACTGTGCAATATCAATGTTTTCATCCATTAAGTGATCGTAAGGGAAAATGTATATGCTTTATAAAGGACAAAAGGCTTTTTAATAATTTCTTGGAGAGGTTTTGGGTAGGTTATTGGACACCTAGATATCCACCCCCCTGTACTGATCCAAAATAATTCCCACATGAAAATGATACAAAGGTGAGTTAAATGAGTCAAAACGGTTGATTTGCACTGAAATGTATGATTAGTTTAAGATTTACAGCTATTCACATTTTAGCCAATTTGGATAGGTTTGGAGACCCTGGGTACATCAGGCTACACTGCTTACATTTTGTGTCATAGATCTTTAGTAGTTCTGTATATATCCCTGCGATTATTGAATGCTTGTGGACAAGGAGTTTATGATCCAGGAAATGTGTAGTTTTACCTGTTTCATTTATGTAGCTCTCAGTATTTTGAAGAAATATATATTTTGTTGCATTTTTTGCAAAGTTTTGCTTGCATTTCCGGCACTTTATTTTGACTTAAATTATGAAAATAAACAAATCAAAGTTTGTACAAAAAATTGTACACCGGGTTTGTTTCATTTAAGCCATTTACCAAGTTTATGTGATGCTCACACCTGGAGTTATAAAGCCTTAAACAGAGTACCCCCAAGATTGACCAAATATGCCATTTGCGCCAAGAGGTTAAAATATCGTCAAGATAAATGAAGGCGAATTTCTCCAGCATCTCCCTCAAAGCTGTCTTCCACTCGTCGCCCTCGCGAATGCGAACGAGGTTATAGGCATTACGTAGGTCCAGCTTCGTGAAGACAGACGCCCCCTGAAGACGCTCGAAGGCGGAGTTCATAAGGGGAAGGGGGTACCTGTTCTTCACCGTGATGTCGTTTAGGGAACTGTAATCGATACAGGGTCTGAGACCTCCGTCTTTTTTTTTAACAAAAACAAAACCCGCCCCTGCAGGCGAGGTGGAAGGTCTAATAAACCCATTCACCAAAGCCTCCTCAATGTATTCACGCATCGCTGCGCTCTCGGGGATAGACAAGCGATAAAGAGACCCTCTAGAGGGAATAGTGCCCGGGTATAGCTCTATGGCACAGTCATATGGTCTGTGAGGTGGTAGTGAGGTGTAACGTAGCTTACTAAATGTCTCCGCGAGATCGGTGTATTGGGGACATTAGCCGGCAGCTAGAATTCGAGTGCCCCTCCCACATCAGCACCCTCAGTGTCCGAGAGAGAGTGAATCTCCCAATCAATCTCTGAATCGGACGTCAACTCCTGCCACGCAGGAGGTTGTTCAGCAGAGTGATCCCAGTCTAGACTCTCCTCTCCATTCTCGGAGAGAACATGAGAGGACTCCTGTTTAACGGAGCAATTCTCCTCATCACGGCATAATCCTCACCCCTTCTTCCCAACAGAAAAGGACTGGCGAAATAACATTGACGTTTGAATTTTGGACCCCATTGACGAATAATGAAACCAGCCCCCCCCCCCCCCCCAATTAATGTGTGGGTTATGGCGGGTAAGCCAGGAATGACCCAAAACCAACAGATAAGCTGGGGACTGGGGGATAAACTGAATATCCTCCGTATGATCCTGATACGGAACGCGCATGCGTATGGCGGAGGTAACCCGGGAGATGGTGCCTGTGCGGGCGGCCGTCCAGAGCCGTAACCAGGCGAGGAGAAGGAAGGGGGTGGGTGGGGATCTTGTGGGATTTAGCCCAATCGGAATCGACGAGGCACTCAACTGCCCCGGAGTCAATAAACGCATTGCAGTGGAGCTGGCAGTCATTCCAGCGTAAATAAACCAGCAGAAGGGTCAGAGGGTAAATTAAATCTAGTCCCGCTAGGCGACTCGGTTCCCCTAGCGAGACCCCTCTTTTCCCGAAAGTTTGGGACATTGGTCCTTTAAATGACCCCGTCTCTTGCAGTACCTACATCACCATTCACGAGACTTAGCATCTCCTGTTTCGCGCATGGAGGACCCATCGACCTGCATGGGCTCCTCCTGCTCAATAGGAGCTAAAAACGGAATGTGAGATGGCGCTGGCGTGGGGGAAGAAGAGTAACGAGCTGGGCGATGTCTAAAACCCTTATAAGCTCTCTCCTTCTCTCTCTCTCTAAACCGGTTGTCTAACCGAATGGCAGTAGATACCAGAGCACCGAATGTAGCGGGTGGTTCGATACCCGCGATGGTGTCTTTTATGGGTTCCAATAGGGCGTTCAAAAATAGTGCACAAAGAGGCTCATCGGCCCATCCTGTCACCCCCGCAAGAGCACGAAAAGTAATCGCAAAGGCAGCCACGGTGTCGGTGCCCTGACGAAGATGGGTCAAACGCATGGCAGCTTCCTTGCCAGAAACGTCTTGATCGAAAACTGACACCATCTCCGCCATAAGCCTCTCTGTGTTACTCATAATGGGGGAATTAGCCCTGATAAGTGGGTCGGCCCAATGCGAGAGCATTCCCGGTTAGGAGAGAGAGAATGAATGCTACTCGGGATTCTTGTATCGAGAAACTGTATTTTTTTTTTAAATTAAGCAACTGGAGGTGGATCTGCCCTGAGAGAGAGAGCTCAGATATTCTCCGACAGATCTCGCAGAGCGACTGCCTGAAGGTGCATCTGCTCGTGCAATGCTTGCTGCGAAATCTGAAGAGCACGAATACTCTCTTTCTGGTCCGCCAGGGCTGCCTCCTGAGTGGCTATGACCACTTTAAGATTTGGATTTATCGCTGGTACCCACCCTGCGGCTTACATGTTCTTTTGGAGATCTCTATGCCAGAGACACGGAGGAAATATTGGAGGACCAGATGCGATAGATGCGGAATCTTAAAGTGTTCCAATGAACACCACTGAAACGGACAATAATCCGTAGTGGAATGGGAAAAAATAAAGAGAACACAAATAACCTTGCGATAAAAACGAGGAACTCGATATCTGAGCAAAACAAAAGAAATAAGCAGTCACGCTTATCTAACTCCCGTTTGTGGAGCGAACAAAAGAAAGAAAAGAGAAAAAGTCAAAAGACCCCTAAGACTTAGGGTGAGAGCACTCGTAGGTATGAGTGGAAACAAAACAACTAAAAACCTCTGCTCTGAAATAAAAGCGAAAAGATCACTTAGCTTTTTCTAAATTGTACTGCTAACAAGTCCCGCGCTGAGAAGCAAAGCGGTCGATAGCAGCACAACTTCCTATACCTTTTTACCAGCTCGAATGTTACGTGAAATCACATGGAAGCGACGAGAAAGGAAGGAAGCGGGGTATAAGTAGTGAGCGGAAATAAATGACAGGTGAACTCACTAATCACCGAGGCGAAAGCAAAACCCGTAGCGGAACACAGGAAAATCCGATAGATTACCGGTAAAAGACAAAAAGAATAAAAGACGCGGAGATAAGGGAAGGAAGGCATGATCCATGACATATTCTTCAAATCTAGTAGCATGCCAGCATTTTATGAACCCAATTTGCTATTTGTATAACACTTTGCCCAACTAATGACCTAATGTCTAGAAACGAAGTCCTTTTTCTTCTTTTTTCCCCCATGTTATATGTTCTTAGGGTGCCAGATTACTTCGAAATACATTTTAAATACCTCAATCAAATCCTATGCCAGACATTATTGGCCAGCAGGTGTGATGAAAAACTTGTGAAAAAGTCAGATACGATAAGGTATGTTTATCAATTGGTGAGATTTGTGTCCTATTTTTCTTTAAAACTGCTTGAAAAAGCAAGATTTTAAAACGAATTTGAAAAATATATATTGGATAAACATGTTTTCCAACAAGCTCTTATGTTTTTGAAGTGCACTGAAGTGCAGTTTAATTTCTCTGTTGAATGATACAAATGTGGGTTAGATTGTGTTAGATTAAAAAAACAATTTGTTTGCTACAATCTTTGTAATTGTGATTGCTGTATTTGAAATATTTGATAAATATTATAAATATTTATGCATTAACAGTGCTGTAACAGTGAGGTAACAGTGCTGTAACAGTGAGGTGACACTGCACCACCATGCTGCCCATTTCCTTCAAGTACATAACAATCTTTTTTTTTTTTCTGAATACACTCAAATATTCAAATCCCTTACATGTTCACATTAACACACACAGACGTTTATATTAACACAAGTTTTTTCAATCGAGATATTTTTAATTCAATACTGTACATCCATGCACTGTATATGACAAATTATATGTATAATTACGTATATAAATTGACATAAAGCAATTCAAAACGATTTTCAAATGATTGGCACTTTTATTAAACAAACACACTGAATTCAAATAATAGCCTATGTAGTACATACACCAAATGGTGCATGAGGTGTCACAATGGGTGTTTCGAGGCAGTTTGTCAGTTTAGTCTGATTATGTTCGTCCTTCAAATCCATGAGAAGGAAATCTGGGTTAACTTAAAAAGTTTCGAAAGATAAGTGCAATGAATGCATGTCCCATATTCTAACCCTATCTGGCTTAAAAAGACATACTTACAAAATATATAATATGTGTATAATATGTGTGTATAATATGTGTGTATAATATATATTGGTAAAGACTTCACAATCTTTATGTTTTTTTAAGACAGTCTTATGTATAGAAGTTCAAGCAGGATAGTCCCAGAAATCACCTGCAGTAAAACAATGGAATATATTTTACATACATCAGAGAAGCTCTTATGTTTTTGGTGACTGCTCTGTGCTTGCTAATTTGAGGCCTGGTGCAGCTGACATTAATTAGGTTTTTTTCTTATATATTTGTAAAACTTAATTAGAAATTAGGTTTGTAAGGTGTGTGCTTGGCAAGTCTCAAGCTAATCTTTCTGACATTTTACAGATTATAACTTGTTATACCCTTTGTAGTACAAATCTGTATAACTCGTTCTTTGGCCACTTTGAGAATTTTTAAAAATTTTCTTTTCCATTTTAAAGGCTACAATTTCCTTTTGTCATTCTTCCCAGTCATGAAAGGTTTTCCAGTAAAACTGTTTGCGAATATGAGGCGGCAGTACTTTGAGGAATAAATGAGGTAACTGTTGATTACCACTGGAAAAATAGGATCATGTCTAAAAATAATTGCAATGGAGGTGTATTGCCATGTAGTTGTTGAGGTCCTTGCCATTTATATTGCCTGGTGGATAGTCTGACTTAAACAAGACAGCATTGTGAATTTTGTATAACGGGCACTGCAAACCATTACCCCGAAAAATCATGCCATGATGAATAATGTTTAATGAGCGTAATGAATATCTTTAATGGTAGAATATGTAAAAACTAGTAGACTCCTCAAGTCTAGGACTTGTATGTAGCCTACATGTATCCTCAACTCAACGACTCGACTCTCAAGGATATGAAATCCTTCCTGCGCAGAGAGGAAACCGCACATAGCAGGGCCTGAGTGCAGAGCCGGCCGCTCGCATAAACACTCTATGCAGTCGTTTAGGGCCACAACCATCCCTGGTCCATACAACTCAATTCTATTATTTTTTTAAAAAAAATGTTTTTTGGAACACATTTTAATTGTACAGTATTCACATCCAAACCAAACTACTGTTGTTAATGTATTATGGTGCATGAACAGGAGAGAATATTTATATGAAACTATGTGTTTCATCCTGTCAAAGCGTGGAATCAATGTCATCTTTGTTTTTTCTACGGACTGCTTTCAGAAAGTAAGTGAGTTCATTCATTCAGCTATTAAGAGGTGGGTGTGATTTATTTTGGAGCACATTGGGGTCACAACAACGTTCTTGCTTAGGGCCACCAAAACCCTAGGGCCAGCTCTATATGAGTGCCATAGAGCCCTCAACATACAACCCTCCTGTAGTAGATTAGCTCGGAAATGCTGCACTCCCTTCATACTAAGCTCTAATTTTCATCTGCTTATCATAACCAACAAGAAACTGAGCAATACAAGGGGGAAAAATAAATAAAAAACATCACATTAAAATAATATTTTGATCATTCTGGCCAGCTGACAAAATAATTTCCTTGTTGGTCCAGAAAAAAGCAAGATCATTTCTTGCAGGAAGAATGAAGTAATTCATATTTGTCATTCCGAGGATCGAAAGTAACCTCAAATTCACACATCCGACGCTGCAAAAAAAAAAGAAGAAGAAAAA
The DNA here is from genome assembly GCA_022702515.1 of Ilyophis sp. 1 JC-2022. Classification (NCBI taxonomy): domain Eukaryota; kingdom Metazoa; phylum Chordata; class Actinopteri; order Anguilliformes; family Synaphobranchidae; genus Ilyophis; species Ilyophis sp. 1 JC-2022. Next base: position 23,331 of record JAKUDI010000147.1, read on the forward strand.
AGAAACACCAAAATATTAGATTTTACATTAGAAACTATTCCAGATTTGTCTTTGTGCCAGAATACTATAAAACCATTTTTTATACATCAATATATTAGTGTTAGTATTTTGCTAAATTTATATTTGCATTTTAATTACCTTTTTTCCTAAAACACAGGATTCCACATCAGTGTCTTCAGCTTTAAGACAGTTTGTCTTTCCAATCACAGCATCTATCTTGTAGTTTATCAAGTTAGTAACCTATCATTTTAAAAACAAGAGACACATTCAGTTATTACATGATAATCTGAACATAAACAATGTGTTACAATAAAACATGTAGACACTATAGTATGAACAAGTTTAGTCATTAAGGTTCACTAAAAAACAGTACTCCATTATAGACAAATTTTAAATAAATTGTGAAATTGCCTGGGGAAAGTAAACAATTATTAAGCCTGAGACAATGCAATTATTTATTGTGAATTATTGATGACTCCTTGACATCAATACTTAAAATTATCTTTGCTTATTATTTATCAAACAAAACTGATAAGTACACTATATGGCCAAAAGTATCCGGACGCCCCTTGGTCTAGCGCTGATTTCCATGGTTTAGGCGAGGCCCCTTAGTTCTAGTGAAGGAAAACCTTAACGCTACTCATACAATGACATTCTATTGCTTCTAAATTTGTGGCAACAGTTATGGGTAATGCTCTTGTGGCTGAATGAAAGCAAATTTCAGAAGCAATGATCAAACATCTAGTGGAAAGCCTTCCCAGAACAGTGGAGGTTGTTATAGCAGCAAGTGTCTATATACTTTTGGCCATGTAGCATATAATGATATTTCTGGTTTCTGGTTATTTATCGACCAGGACATGGGACAAATGCAAAACATTTCAGGACTTTTCTTGTACCCTCTCCACAATTATAAAATGTTCATCAAAGCAAAGTAGTGGCAAAGTAAAATATCTTTCCAGGCCAAAAGAACCTCACATTAGTCCATTTTCAGCAATTACATTCTATCTGTAGAATAACAGATGGATTTTGACATCCTACAGTTGCTTCTGCTATATTTTATTGCTTGTATACATTCATTCCACAATGTAGATTGTCTTGCATTGATAATTGATTTATAGTTTTTTTAAAAGTTTTTTTTACTCAGACTATTTCAGCTTTATACACTGCCTGGCCAAAGAAAACGTTGCACACTCTAACATTTCGTTGGACCGCCTTTAGCTTTGATTACAGCGCGCATTCGTTTTGACAACCTTATGCAACGTCACAACATTTATTTCCATCCAGTGTTGCATTCATTTTTGGCCGAAATCTTGTATTGACGACGGGAGATTTGAACCACTCCATAAAGTATTCTCCGGCACATCCCAAAGACTTTCAATGGGGTTAAAGTCAGGACTCTGCTGGCCAATTCATCTGTGAAAATTATTCCTCATGCTCCCTGAACCACTCTTTCACAATTTGAGCCAGATGAATCTTGGCATTGTCGTCCTGGAATACGCCCATTGATGGGATAACCTGGTCATTCAGTACATTCAGGTACTCAGCTGACTTAATTTTATTGCTGCGTAACGTTGCTGAGCCTAGACCTAACCCATTGAAACAACCCCAGATCATAACACTGCCTCCAGAGGCTTGTACAGTGGGCACTATGCATGACGGATGCAACGGCGCCTTTGTTTTTGGCCAGGCAGTGTACAAATGTAAATAAACATATTGCATGAATTACATTACCTGTGCCTCAGCAGATGTGAGATTGAGAAGTTTGAAGTACTTTTTTGAATTGGATCTTTTGTTAAATTCCTCCACTGCTTTTTTGGCCACATTCTGGACTTCAGCGCTTTCAGGATTCATTTGAAATGGACTGCCGGCAAGATGTGTGTGCCCTGTAAAATGTTACATTCACAAATATACATATTTCTTGAGTAAATGCTTTTAAGATTTTGTACCTGTCTGACCACTGGTGCTGGCCTCCATGCCGTCACCCTGATCAAACTTTCTTTCTCTTGAGAAATATTTCAACAAACTCATCTAAAAAGAATAATTATAATTAGTCTCAACTCGGCTTGAGCAGCTAACATGGTTGGCTAGCCGCTAGCGGATAGTTATTGCTTGTACACTTTAGCACATAGGCTATCTAATCTTTAACTAGCCACAGTGCAACTGGGTCTCAAGGTGTGCTTCTTTCATGAATGCGAACATGTAAAGAACATGGTTCTTGCCATAAGGTGCAATGATGGTTCGCAAGGTGATCTCCAGGAAGTCCTGGATTAATGAGCAAATGCACCCCAATGGCTCATTACTTCAGATAGGCTGTGAGATGAAGAATGTGCCACTGTGAGCTGGTCAGAGCACTGCTGCACACAGTAGCAATGACAGCCAGATTATTGATGAGAAATTGGTTGATTTTAAGCACATGCAGCTGCTGTGTAATCTTGTAGCGGTGTGCTGCCACTGCTATGTGAATGAAATATTCACATGATGAAATAATGCAGTGTAATGAAATATTATAAGACATTATATGCTGTTATGACAGGTGTAATCCCATGTCTACAACATGCTTATAGCATCAGATTTGATGCTAGATGCAACAATATATATATATATATATTTTTTTTTTAATATATTTATTTTTATATATTTGGAAATTACCCATAAAATGCATTCTTTAAATAGCCCTACACAAATAAAAAAGATTGAGGAAAATAAGTAGGAAAAAAAATTTATTTCAAAAGAAACTTTTGAAACTTGACGTGCCTCAAAACCGACCATCTATTGGTCATCTCTGGGCTCGTGTCTCCCAATCTATCGCCCTCCTCCTCCTCCTCCTCCTCCTCCTCCTCCCATAAAGGGGCCCTCGCCTGGACAGCGAAGTTGTGCAGCATAGCAGTCACCATGCTGACTGCACAACATGTAGATGGCCACCACCGGACTTGTGCACGCACCTTTCCACCTTCCACAACGCTTCGCACACACGGTGAAGGCGTCTTCACAATTGGTTGTTGGATACTCTTCCGCACCGTTCGTCTTTATTAGAGAATTTTGTGCAAGGAATGGAACCCTTATATAGGATTGTTAATTGTGCTGACAAAGTGAAAACAACCGCATCAATTACTGACGCCACACATATTCAGGAAGCGTTTAGGCGCTGAAAAACCACTTATTTTATTTTGCGAGAGAACGTCTGCCTCCACGAAATTTCCCATGCGTTCCTTTAACCGAATCAGGAGCCCCACAGACTGCGACCTTAAGTATCTCTTGAGAGGTGAGTGCACGTTCACACTTTAAGAACTGTTTCGGGAAATTAAAGAGCCTTAGTGGAATCACTCGTAGACATCGCGCCTAACCCTAAGATTGATCGTTTTCGGGAAACGCACCCCAGAATGTTCTTGCATTTATCCAGCTAATTGCTGATAAGCCACAACTGCCATAATTTTAAAATATTTGAATAAATACTAAATTTAGTTCATCATCTGGTATTTTAATTTACAGAGATTTACACATTTTTCTTGGTGAAAAGAGGCCATTGGTTGCAATCGGTGGAATGCAGAGAATTAATTTTTCAACCCGATAAAGCCAATCTATTGTCTGTAGCCGTTCTCTTGATCTACGTGGAACGTTCTGCTGAAAGTTCTACTTGGCAGCTCTCCCAAATAGAAAGAGTGGAACTTTCCTCTCTGACGTAAGCACATGTAATGTATGTCTGGCCTCCTGATTAAAAATAACAATGTTTAATGTTACACAGGGAGTATATTGTAACGTCCCGCTCCCTTCCTGTCCGTTCTCCAGGTTTTCCCTTTCCTCCCGTGTCATGTTTGGATTCCCTGTGTCCGTGTTTTCCCTGTCGCTACAGGCTGGGCGTGCCCCTTCTGTCTGTTCCTCTCTGTTCCCTCACTTCAGGTTCAACCTATCTCCTTTCCCCCTTCTTGCATGCATTCCGCACCAGTCAATTAGTCAATCACTCTCGGTTACATTCCTCATGCTTTTGGTTATTGGTTTCAATTTCACTCCCCTACTTATACCTCCCGCTGGCTGCTATTCGGCGCCAGTTCGTTAACGTTGTTCGTGCGTGTCATGGTCTCCTGGTTTCTGGTACTACTTGACTGAAAGCTCTGTTGTGGTTTTTTCCCTGGCTAACTCCTTGGTTCCAAGTCCAGTGTTCTGTAATATCCAGCCTGTAGCAGTCAAGTCTCCCCTGTTTGTGTTGCGGTACCCCTGCTCCCAGTTAACGTTGCCTGTGCAGTGGGGTGCTCCGCCTCCAGCCCAGTTCCTGTTGGACCCCCCGGTCCAGATCCCGTTCCCGTGATCCAGTTCCTGTTGGACCTCCCGGTCCAGATCCAGTTGCCTGCGCAGTTGGGTGCTCTGCCTCCAGTCCAGTTCCTGTTGGACCCCCCGGTCCAGAGCCCGTTCCCGTGATCCAGTTCCGGTTGGACCTCCCGGTCCAGATCCAGTTGCCTGCGCAGTTGGGTGCTCTGCCTCCAGTCCAGTTCCAGTTGGACCCCCCGGTCCAGAGCCCATTCCCGTGATCCAGTTCCTGTTGGACCTCCCGGTCCAGATCCAGTCCAGTTCCTGTTGGACCCCGCGGTCCAGAGCCCGTTCCCGTGATCCAGTTCCTGTTGGACCTCCCGGTCCAGATCCAGTCCGGTTCCGGTTCGGAACCCACATCCTGTCTCAAGTCCAGTTCCGGTTCGGAACAACCCTCCGTTCCCGTGACCCAGTTCCTGTTGGACCTCCCGGTCCTGATCCAGTCCAGTTCCGGTTCGGAACAAACCTTCGTTCCCGTGATTCGGTTCCAGTGTGGGCCTCCCGGTCCAGTACAAGTCCAGCTCCGGTTTGGAGCAGTTCGCTACTTCCTGGACCCTCTTTGCCATTTTGTTAAGTTTGTGTTGAGCTTGGGACTACCCCAAAGCTCCTAATAAACCCTCATTTCTGTTTCCCTGTCTCTTGGTCGTGCATTTGGGTTCAGCCCGTGTTTGGGTTCGTGACAGAACGAACTGGCCTTAAACATGGACCCAGCCGACCTCGAGCAGGGTCGCCACGCCTTCCACTCTATGGAGATCGTCCCATTCGGCACGGATCCCTATGAGGAATACCTCATGGGAATCTTGGGGCTAACTCCGGAGTTTATCCGCCGTCATGCCGACCCCTACCCATCACTCCGGACTCCTCCTCCCAGCTCCCACTCCGTTAGGCTCGGAGTGGTCTCTTTCCATCCGGATAGCTCCGAGCCAAGCCACAACCCCACACCTTCTAATTTTGAAGGTACCCGTCTTGCCCTTTGCCCGAGGGGCTGTGGTCCCAGGAGGAAGCGATGGGGTCCTGGCTCCCGGCTCCACCGACGGGTTCGGCCACCCGTTGACGGAGGATCCATCACCCTTCCGTCCCTGCTCAAGCCTCCTGTCCCGTTCCGACCCAGCCCTCCTGTCCCGTTCCGACCAAGCCCTCCTGTCCCGTTCCGTCCAAGCCCTCCTGTCCCATTCCGACCCAGCCCTCCTGTCCCGTTCCGACCCAGCCCCCCTGTCCCGTTCCGACCCAGCTCTCCTGTCCCGTTCCGACCCAGCTCTCCTGTCCCGTTCCGACCCAGCTCTCCTGTCCCGTTCCGACCCAGCTCTCCTGTCCCGTTCCGACCCAGCCCTCCTGTCCCGTTCCGACCAAGCCCTCCTGTCCCGTCCCTGCTCAAGCCTCCTGTCCCGTTCCGACCCAGCCCTCCTGTCCCGTTCCGACCAAGCCCTCCTGTCCCGTTCCGTCCAAGCCCTCCTGTCCCGTTCCGACCCAGCCCTCCTGTCCCGTTCCGACCCAGCCCCCCTGTCCCGTTCCGACCCAGCTCTCCTGTCCCGTTCCGACCCAGCTCTCCTGTCCCGTTCCGACCCAGCTCTCCTGTCCTGTTCCGACCCAGCTCTCCTGTCCCGTTCCGACCCAGCCCTCCTGTCCCGTCCCGTCCCAGCTCTCCTGTCCCGTTCCGACCCAGCCCTCCTGTCCCGTCCCGTCCCAGCTCTCCTGTCCCGTCCCGTCCCAGCTCTCCTGTCCCGTCCCGTCCCAGCTCTCCTGTCCCGTCCCGTCCCAGCTCTCCTGTCCCGTCCCGTCCCAGCTCTCCTGTCCCGTCCCGTCCCAGCTCTCCTGTCCCGTCCCGTCCCAGGTCTCCTGTCCCGCCCCGGTCCATGCCTCCTGTCCCGCCCCGGTCCATGCCTCCTGTCCCGCCCCGGTCCATGCCCCCTGTCCCGCCCCGGTCCATGCCCCCTGTCCCGCCCCGGTCCATGCCCCCTGTCCCGCCCCGGTCCATGCCCCCTGTCCCGTCCTGTCCCGGCTCTCCTGTCCCGTCCCGTCCCGGCTCTCCTGTTCCGTCCCGTCCCAGCTCTCCTGTCCCGTTCCGTCCCAGCTCTCCTGTCCCGTCCCGTCCCAGCTCTCCTGTCCCGTCCCGTCCCAGCTCTCCTGTCCCGTTCCGTCCCAGCTCTCCTGTCCCGTCCCGTCCCAGCTCTCCTGTCCCGTCCCGTCTCAGCTCTCCTGTCCCGTCCCGGTCCATGCCTCCTGTCCCGCCCCGGTCCATGCCCCCTGTCCCGCCCCGGTCCATGCCTTCTGTCCCGCCCCGGTCCATGCCTCCTGTCCCGCCCCGGTCCATGCCCCCTGTCCCGCCCCGGTCCATGCCTCCTGTCCCGCCCCGGTCCAGGCCTCCTGTCCCGCACCGGTCCATGCCTCCTGTCCGGTCCCTTTCCACGCCACCAGTCCCGTCCCGTTCCCTGCCTCCTCTCAAGTTGCGGGACCAGTTAACCTCCTGTCCTGAACGGCCGAGCTCGCTAGCCTCCTGTCCTGAGTGGCCGAGCCTGCTAGCCTCCTGTCCTGAGCAGCCGAGCCTGCTAAACCCCTGTCCTGAGCAGCCCAGCCTGCTAAACTCCTGTCCTGAGCAGCCCAGACTGCTAAGCTCCTGCCCTGAGCAGCCCAGCCTGCTAACCTCCTGTCCTGAGCAGCCCAGCCTGCTAACCTCCTGTCCTGAGCGGCCCAGCCTGCTAACCTCCTGTCCTGAGCAGCCCAGCCTGCTAACCTCCTGTCATGAGCAGCCCAGCCTGCTAAACTTCTGTCCTGAGCAGCCCAGCCTGCTAACCTCCTGTCCTGAGCAGCCCAGCCTGCTAACCTCCTGTCCTGAGCAGCCCAGCCTGCTAACCTCCTGTCCCGTCCCGTCCCAGCTCTCCTGTCCCGTCCCGTCCCAGCTCTCCTGTCCCGTCCCGTCCCAGCTCTCCTGTCCCGTCCCGTCCCAGCTCTCCTGTCCCGTCCCGTCCCAGTTCTCCTGTCCCGCCCCGGTCCATGCCTCCTGTCCCGCCCCGGTCCATGCCCCCTGTCCCGCCCCGGTCCATGCCCCCTGTCCCGCCCCGGTCCATGCCCCCTGTCCCGCCCCGGTCCATGCCCCCTGTCCCGCCCCGGTCCATGCCCCCTGTCCCGCCCCGGTCCATGCCCCCTGTCCCGCCCCGGTCCATGCCCCCTGTCCCGTCCTGTCCCGGCTCTCCTGTCCCGTCCCGTCCCAGCTCTCCTGTTCCGTCCCGTCCCAGCTCTCCTGTCCCGTTCCGTCCCAGCTCTCCTGTCCCGTCCCGTCCCAGCTCTCCTGTCCCGTCCCGTCCCAGCTCTCCTGTCCCGTCCCGTCCCAGCTCTCCTGTCCCGTCCCGTCCCAGCTCTCCTGTCCCGTCCCGGTCCATGCCTCCTGTCCCGCCCCGGTCCATGCCCCCTGTCCCGCCCCGGTCCATGCCTCCTGTCCCGCCCCGGTCCATGCCTCCTGTCCCGCCCCGGTCCATGCCTCCTGTCCCGCCCCGGTCCAGGCCTCCTGTCCCGCACCGGTCCATGCCTCCTGTCCCGCACCGGCCCATGTCTCCTGTCCGGTCCCTTTCCACGCCACCAGTCCCGTCCCGTTCCCTGCCTCCTCTCAAGTTGCGGGACCAGTTAACCTCCTGTCCTGAACGGCCGAGCTCGCTAGCCTCCTGTCCTGAGCGGCCGAGCCTGCTAGCCTCCTGTCCTGAGCAGCCGAGCCTGCTAAACCCCTGTCCTGAGCAGCCCAGCCTGCTAAACTCCTGTCCTGAGCAGCCCAGCCTGCTAAGCTCCTGCCCTGAGCAGCCCAGCCTGCTAACCTCCTGTCCTAAGCAGCCCAGCCTGCTAACCTCCTGTCCTGAGCGGCCCAGCCTGCTAACCTCCTGTCCTGAGCAGCCCAGCCTGCTAACCTCCTGTCATGAGCAGCCCAGCCTGCTAAACTCCTGTCCTGAGCAGCCCAGCCTGCTAACCTCCTGTCCTGAGCAGCCCAGCCTGCTAACCTCCTGTCCTGAGCAGCCCAGCCTGCTAACCTCCTGTCCCGTCCCGTCCCAGCTCTCCTGTCCCGTCCCGTCCCAGCTCTCCTGTCCCGTCCCGTCCCAGCTCTCCTGTCCCGTCCCGTCCCAGCTCTCCTGTCCCGTCCCGTCCCAGTTCTCCTGTCCCGCCCCGGTCCATGCCTCCTGTCCCGCCCCGGTCCATGCCCCCTGTCCCGCCCCGGTCCATGCCCCCTGTCCCGCCCCGGTCCATGCCCCCTGTCCCGCCCCGGTCCATGCCCCCTGTCCCGCCCCGGTCCATGCCCCCTGTCCCGTCCTGTCCCGGCTCTCCTGTCCCGTCCCGTCCCAGCTCTCCTGTTCCGTCCCGTCCCAGCTCTCCTGTCCCGTTCCGTCCCAGCTCTCCTGTCCCGTCCCGTCCCAGCTCTCCTGTCCCGTCCCGTCCCAGCTCTCCTGTCCCGTCCCGTCCCAGCTCTCCTGTCCCGTCCCGTCCCAGCTCTCCTGTCCCGTCCCGGTCCATGCCTCCTGTCCCGCCCCGGTCCATGCCCCCTGTCCCGCCCCGGTCCATGCCTCCTGTCCCGCCCCGGTCCATGCCTCCTGTCCCGCCCCGGTCCATGCCCCCTGTCCCGCCCCGGTCCATGCCTCCTGTCCCGCCCCGGTCCAGGCCTCCTGTCCCGCACCGGTCCATGCCTCCTGTCCCGCACCGGCCCAAGTCTCCTGTCCGGTCCCTTTCCACGCCACCAGTCCCGTCCCGTTCCCTGCCTCCTCTCAAGTTGCGGGACCAGTTAACCTCCTGTCCTGAACGGCCGAGCTCGCTAGCCTCCTGTCCTGAGCGGCCGAGCCTGCTAGCCTCCTGTCCTGAGCAGCCGAGCCTGCTAAACCCCTGTCCTGAGCAGCCCAGCCTGCTAAACTCCTGTCCTGAGCAGCCCAGCCTGCTAAGCTCCTGCCCTGAGCAGCCCAGCCTGCTAACCTCCTGTCCTGAGCAGCCCAGCCTGCTAACCTCCTGTCCTGAGCGGCCCAGCCTGCTAACCTCCTGTCCTGAGCAGCCCAGCCTGCTAACCTCCTGTCATGAGCAGCCCAGCCTGCTAAACTCCTGTCCTGAGCAGCCCAGCCTGCTAACCTCCTGTCCTGAGCAGGCTGGGGCTGTCAGGACAGGAGGTTAGCAGGCTGGGGCTGCTCGGACAGGAGGTTTAGCAGGCTGGGCTGCTATGGACAGGAGTTTTAGCAGGGTTGGCTGCTCATGAAGGGAGGTTAGAGGCTGGGCGCTCAGGACATGGAGGTTAGCAGGCTGGGACGCTCAGGACAGGAGTGTTTGCTGGATGGGCTGCTCAGGACAGGAGGTTAGCAGGCTGGGCTGCTCAGGGCAGGAGCGTAGCAGGCTGGGCTGATCAGGGACAGGAGTTTAGCAGGCTGGGTGCTAGGACAGGGCTTTAGCAGGGTCGGCTGCCTAGGACAGGAGGCTAGCAGGCTCGGCCGTCAGGACAGGAGGCTAGCGAGCTCGACGCCCCCCCCCCCCCGATCCCAAGAACCCCCCCACCGCGAGGTAACTGGTCCCGCAACTTGAGAGGAGGCATTGGGAACGGGACGGGACTGGTGGCGTGGAAAGGGACCGGACAGTGACGAATTGGGCCGGGTGCGGGACAGGAGGCATGGGACCGGTGCGGGACAGGAGGCCTGGACCGGGGGGGGACAGGAGGCATGGACCGGGGCGGGGACAGGGGGCATGGACCGGGGCGGGACAAGGAGGCATGGACCGGGGCGGGGGACAGGAGGCATGGGACCGGGGCGGGGACAGGGGGCATGGACCCGGGGCGGGACAGGAGGCATGGACCGGGACGGGAAAGGAGAGCTGGGGACGGGACGGGTCTGGAGAGCTGGACGGGACGGGAAGGAGAGCTGGGTCGGGACGGGACAGGATGAGTGGGGACGGGACGGGACAGGAGAGCAGGGACGGAAACGGGATCAGGAGAGTGGGACGGGACGGAAAACAGGAGAGTGGGACGGGACGGGACAGGAGAGCCGGTGACAGGACGGGACAGGAGGCATGGACCGGGGCGGGAAGGGGGCATGGAACGGGGCGGGGACAGGGGGCATGGAGCCGGGGGGGACAGGGGGCATGGACCGGGGCGGGACAGGGGGCATGGGACCGGGGCGGGACAGGGAGGCATGGACCGGGGCGGGACAGGAGAACTGGGACGGGACGGGACAGGAGGAGCTGGGACGGGACGGGACAGGAGAGCTGGGACGTGGACGGGTCAGGAGAGCTGTGACGGGACGGGACAGGAGAGCTGGGACGGGACGGGGACAGGAGGTTAGCAGGCTGGGTGCTCAGGACAGGAGGTTAGCAGGCTGGGCTGCTCAGGACAGGAGGGTTAGCAGGTGGGATGCTCAGGACAGGGGAGTTTAGCAGGGCTGGGCTGCTCATGACAGAGAGTGTTAGCTGGCTGGGCCTGCTCAGGAAGGAGGTTATAGGCAGCTGGGCCGCTCTGGACAGGAGGTTAGCAGGCTGGGCTGCTTAGGACAGGAAGGTTAGCAGGCTGGGCTGCTCAGGGCAGGAGCCTTAGATGGCTTTGGGCTGCTCAGGACAGGGTTTAGCAGGCTGGGCTGCTCAGGACAGGGGTTTAGCAGGCTCGGAGGCTGCTCAGGAAGGAGGCTATGCAGGCTCGGCGCTCAGGACGGAGGCTAGCGAGCTCGGACGTTCAGGGGACAGGAGGTTTAACTGGTCCCGCAACTTGAGAGGAGGGGGGGGGCAGGGAACGGGACGGGACTGGTGCGTGGAAAGGGGACGGACAGGAGACATTGGGCCGGTGCGGGACAGGAGGCATGGACCGTGCGGGGAGGGACGGAGGCGTGGACGGGGCGGGACCAGGATGCATGGGGACCGGGGCGGGTCAGGAGGCTATGGACGGGGCGGGAAGGAAGGCATGGACCAGGGGCGGGACAGGGGGCATGGGACCGGGGCGGGACAGGACGGGCATGGACCGGGCGGGCAGTGAGAGATGAGGACGGGTCGGGACAGGAGAGCTGGGACGGGGACGGGAACAGGAGAGCTTGGGAGGGACGGGACAGGTGGCTGGGAACGGGACGGGACAGGAGAGCTGGGACGGGAACGGGACAGGAGAGCTGGGACGGGACGGTAACGGAGAGCTGGGACGGGGACGGGACAGGGAGAGCCGGGACAGGACGGGACAGGGGGCATGGACCGGGGCGGGACAGGGCGGCATGGGACGGGGCGGGACAGGGGGCATGGACCGGGGCGGGGACAGGGGGCATGCGACCGGTGGCGGGACAGGGGGCTTGGACCGGGGCGGGACAGGGGGCATGGACGGGGCGGGACAGGGGGCATGGACCGGGGGCGGGACAGGAGATTGGAACCGCGGGCGGGACAGGAGAACTGGGACGGACGGGTCAGGAGAGGCTGGGACGGGGGGGACGGGAAGGAGGAGCTGGGAGGACGGGACAGGAGAGCTGGGACGGGACGGGACAGGAGAGCTGGGACGGGGGGGGGGGGAATACGGACAGGGAGGTTAGCAGGTTGGGCTGCTCAGGAACAGGAGGTAGCAGGCTGGGGCTGCTCTGGAACAGGAGGTCTAGCAGGCTGGGCTCTCGGACAGAAGTTTAGCAGGCTGGATGCTCATGGCCAGGAGGTTAGCGAGGTGGGTGCTCAGGGACAGGAGGTTAGCAGGATGGGAGCCGCTAAGGACAGGAGGTTAGCAGCTGGGCTTGATCGGACAGGAGGTTTGAAGGTGGGCTGCTAGTGAGCTGGGCTTAAGCAGTTGGGCTTGCTAAGGACAGGAGTTTAGCAGGCTGGGCTGTCAGGACAGGGGTTTTTTAGCAGGCTCGGTGCTCAGGGACTTGGAGGCTAGCCAGGCTCGGCCACTCAGGACAGGAGGATATCGACGCTCGGGCCGTTCAGGACAGGAGGTTACTGGGTCCCGCAACTGGGAGAGGAGGGCAGGGAACGGGAAGGGACTGGTGGCGTGGGGAAAGGGAGCCGGAAAGGAGGCATGGACGGTGGGGACAGTAGAAGGCCGGGAACGGGGCGGGACAGGAGGCAGGACCGGGGAGGGACAGGGGCATGGGACCGGGGCGGGACAGAGGAGGCATGGAAGGGGCGGGACAGAAGGCATGGGGAACCGGGCGGGGACGGGGGCATGGACCGGGGTGGACAAGGAGGCTTGGACCGGGTCGGGACTGGAGAGATGAGACGGTAGGGACAGTGAGCTGGGACGGGAGGGACAGGAGAGTGGGGACGGTACGGGACAGGAGATGCTGGGACGGGACGGGACAGGAGAGCTGGGACGGGACGGGATGGATAGCTGGGACGGAACGGGATCAAGGAGAGCTGGGACGGGACGAACAGGAGAGCCGGGACGGGACGGGACCGGAGAGCCGGCGACAGGACGGGACAGGGGGCATGGAACGGGGCGGGGGAAGGGGGCATGGACGGGGGCGGGACAGGGCATGGACCGGGGCGGGACAGGGGGGCATGGACCGAGGGCGGACAGGGGGCAGTGGACCGGGGCGGGACAGGAGGCATGGACCGGGGCGGGGACAGTGAGACCTGGGACGGGTACGGGGACAGGAGAGCTTGGTCGGGGAGCGGGACAGGAGAGCTGGGGACGGGACGGGAAAGGAGAGCTGGGACGGGTCGGGGACAGGAGAGCTGGGACGGGACGGTGAACAGGAGAGCTGGGAGGGACGGGACAGGAGTGCTGGGCCGGTACGGGACAGGAGGGCTGGGCCGGTACGGGACAGGAGTGCTGGGACGGGAAGGGACAGGAGGGCTGGGTCGGAACGGGAAGGTGAGCTGGGGTCGGAACAGGACAGGAGAAGCTGTGGTGGAACGGGACAGGAGAGGCTGGTCGGAACGGTACAGGAGAGCTGGGTCGGAACGGGACAGGGGGGTCTGGGTTCGGAAGGGACAGGAGGGCTGGGTCGGATACCGGGAAACAAGGAGGTGCTTGGGACGGAACGGACAGGAGGGCTTGGTCGGAACGGGACAGGAGGGTGGGTCGGAAACGGGACAGGAGGATTGAGCAGGGACGGGACAGGAGGGCTTGGTAGGAAGGGAAAGGGAGGGCCTGGGGTCGGAACGGGACAGGAGAGCTGGGTCGGAAACGGGAACAGGAGAGCTGGGTCGGAACGGGACAGGGAGAGCTGGGTCGGAACGGGACAGGAGGAGCTGGGTCGTAACGGGACAGGGGGGGATGGGTCGGAAACGGGACAGGAGGGCTGGGTCGGAATGGGACAGGAGGGCTTGGACGGAAAAGGGACAGGAGGGCTGGTCGAACGGGACAGGAGGCTGGGTCGGAACGGGAAGGAGGCTTGAGCTGGGACGGAAGGGTGATGGAACCTCGTCAACGGGTGGCCCGAACCCGTCTGGCTGGTTGAATAGCCGGGAGCCAGGACCCCATGCTTTCCTTGGGACCACAGCCCCTCGGTCCAAAGGGCAAAGACGGGCGGGGTACCTTCAAAATTAGAAGCGTGTGGGGTTGTTGGATTGGGGCTCCGGAGCTATCGGATGGAAAGAGACCACTCCGAGCCTAACGGAGGTGGGAGCTGGTGAGGGAGGTGTTCGAGTCCGAGTGATGGTTAGGGGTCGGCATCAGGACGGCGGATAAAACTCCGGAGTTAGGGCCCCAAAGATTCCCATGAGGTATTCCTCATGGGATCCGTGGCGATGGGACGATCTCCATAGAGTGGAAAGGCGCGTGGCGACCCCTGCTCAGAGGTCGGCTGGGTCCATGTTTAAGGCCAGTTCGTTTCTGTCACGAACCAATACAAGGGCGAACCAAATGCACGACCCAAGAGACAGGGAAACAGTAAATGAGGGTTTATTAGGAGCTTTGGGGTAAGTCCCAAGCTCAACACAATACTTAACAAAATGGCAAAGAGGGTCCAGGATAGTAGCGAATGCTCCAAACCGGAGCTGGACTTTTAGTACTGGACCGGGAGTCCCACACTGGGAACCGAATCACGGGAACGAAGGTTTGTTCCCTTGCGATCGTCGGCGCTGGACCGGAACTGGAATGGATCAGGACCGGGAGAGAGTGTCCGAACAGGAAACTGGGTGGTCACCGGGGGGATACGGATAGGCAGGGCTTGTTCCCGAACCGGAACTGGTACTTGGGAGACACGACCAGGATTGTGGGTTTTCCGAACCTGGGGAAAAAACCGGACTGGAATCTGGACGGCTGGGTGCCCTGGCATTCCACACAGGAAAACTGGGGATCACTGATACGGGGGGGAACGGTGGCTTCTGGGACCGCAGGGGCGGGTTCCACATAACAGGAACTAGGGACTGGCATCTGGACCGGGAAGGTTCCAACCAGGACACTGGGCTCACGGGAATGGGCTCCTGGTAACGGGGGGTCCAACTGGAACTGGACTGGAGAGCAGAGCCCAATCTGCGCATGGCAACTGGATCTGGACCGGGTGAGGTCCAACCGGAAAATGGAAGTTCACCGGCCGGAACGGGCTCTGGATCCGCCGGGGGGTCCAACAGTGTAACTGGGGACTGGAGGCAGAGCACCCATCTGCGCAGGCAACTGGATCTGGACCGGTGAGAGGTCCAAACTGGTAAGGGAACTCCGGGGGATCACGGGAACGGGGATCTGGGGATCCGGGGGGATTCCAGGTTTACAGGAAACTGGGCTGGGAGGCGGAGCACCCCACTGCACATGGCAACGTTAAACTGGGTAGCAGGGGTACCGCAAACACAAAACAGGGCCGAGGAGACTTGGGAACTGCTACAGGCTGGATATTACAGAACACTGGGACTTGGAACAAGGAGGGTTAGCCAGGGGGTATATATATAATTTTATTTAAAACCAACAACAGAGCTTTCAAGTCAAGTAGTACCAGAATACCAGGAGACCATGACAGCTTTTTGCTCGTTCAACTTAATCCCATAACGAACAACGTTAACGAAACTGGCGCACCAAACCGAAAATAGCAGCCAGCGGGATACTGCTTGTACACCGGGTATTTGTTAAGTAGGGGAGTGAAATTGAAACCAATAACCAAAAGCGAATGAGGAATGTAATTCGCCGAGAGTGATTGGTACTAATTGACTGGTGCGGAATGCATGCAAGAAGGGGGAGGGGGGGGGGGGGGGGGAAAGGAGAAGGAGATAGGTTGAACCTGAAGTGAGGGAACAGAGAGGAACAGACAGAAGGGGCCACGCCCAGCCTGTAGCGACAGGGAAAAACACGGGACACAGGGAATCCAAACATGACACGGGGAGGAAAGGGGGTAAAACCTGTGAGAGGGTTGGCGGACTTAGGAAGGGAGCGGGGACGGTTACAATTATACTCCTGTTGCTTGTAACATTAAACATTGTTATTTTTAATCAGCCCGATGGCCAGACATACATTACATGTGCTTACGTCAGAGAGGAAAGTTCCACTCTTTCTATTTGGAGAGCTGCCAAGTAGAACTTTCAGCAGAAGAAACGTTCCACGTAGATCAAGGTGCCTAGCGAACGGCTACAGACAATAGATTGGCTTTATCGGTTTAGGGTTTTGGTTGAAAAAATTAATTCTCTGCATTTCCACCGATTGCAATACCAAATGGCTCCTCTTTTCACCAAGTAAAAATGTGTAAATCTCTGTAATTAAAATACCAGATGATGAACCTAAATTTGAGTATTTATTCATAATATTTTAAAATTATGGCAGCCCAGCTGTTGTGGCTTATCAGCAATTAGCTGGATAAATGCAAGAACATTCTGGGCGTGCGATTTCCCGAAAACGATCAATCTTAGGGTTAGGGCGCGATGTCTACGGAGTGATTCCACTAAGGCTCTTTATTTCCCGAAACAGTTCTTAAAGTCGATGCAGTTGAACGTGGCACTCACCTCTCAAGAGATTTACTTAATTGGTCGCAGTCTGTGGGGCTCTGATTCGGTTTTTAAAGGAACGCATGGGAAATTTCGTGGAGGCAGACGTTCTCTCGCAAAATAAAATAAGTGGTTTTTCAGGCCTAACGCTTCCCTGAATATGATGTGGCGTCAGTAATTGATGCGGGTAGGGTTGTTTTCACTTTGTCAGCACAATTAACAATCCTATATATGGGTTACCATTCCTTGCACAAAATTCTCTAATATAAGGATCGGAACGGTGCGGAAAGAAGGCCCCGGAAGAGTATCCAACAACCAATTGTGAAGACGCCCTTCACCGTGTGGATTGCGAAGCGTTGTGGAAGGTGGAAAGGTGCGTGCACAAGTCCGGGTGGTGGCCATCTACATGTTGTGCAGTCAGCATGGTGACTGCTATGCTGCAACAACATCGCTGTCCAGGCGAGGGGCCCCCTTTATGGGAGGAGGAGGAGGAGGAGGAGGAGGAGGGGCGATAGATTGGGAGACACCGAGCCCAGAGCTGACCAATAGATGGTCGGGTTTGAGGCACGTCAAGGTTCAAAAGTTTCTTGTGAAATAAAAATTTTTTCCGACTTATTTTCCTCAATCTTTTTTATTTGTGTAGGGCTATTTAAAGAATGCATTTTATGGGTAATGTCCAAATATATAAAAATAAATATATTAAAAAAAAAATATCTACTAAATATATATATATATTGTTGCATCTAGCATCAAATCTGATGCTATAAGCATGTTGTAGACATGGGATTACACCTGTCATAACAGCATATAATGTCTTATAATATTTCATTACACTGCATTATTTCATCATGTGAATATTTCATTCACATAGCAGTGGCAGCACACCGCTACAAGATTACACAGCAGCTGCATGTGCTTAAAATCAACCAATTTCTCATCAATAATCTGGCTGTCATGCTACTGTGTGCAGCAGTGCTCTTGACCAGCTCACAGTGGCACATTCTTCATCTCACAGCTATCTGAAGTAATGAGCCATTGGGGTGCATTTTGCTCATTAATCCAGGACTTCCTGGAGATCACCTTGCGAACCATCATTGCACCTTATGGCAAGAACCATGTTCTTTACATGTTCGCATTCATGAAAGAAGCACACCTTGAGACCCAGTTGCACTGTGGCTAGTTAAAGATTAGATAGCCTATGTGCTAAAGTGTACAAGCAATAACTATCCGCTAGCGGCTAGCCAACCATGTTAGCTGCTCAAGCCGAGTTGAGACTAATTATAATTATTCTTTTTAGATGAGTTTGTTGAAATATTTCTCAAGAGAAAGAAAGTTTGATCAGGGTGACGGCATGGAGGCCAGCACCAGTGGTCAGACAGGTACAAAATCTTAAAAGCATTTACTCAAGAAAATATGTATATTTGTGAATGTTAACATTTTACAGGGCACACACATCTTGCCGGCAGTCCATTTCAAATGAATCCTGAAAGCGCTGAAGTCCAGAATGTGGCCAAAAAAGCAGTGGAGGAATTTAACAAAAGATCCAATTCAAAAAAGTACTTCAAACTTCTCAATCTCACATCTGCTGAGGCACAGGTAATGTAATTCATGCAATATGTTTATTTACATTTGTACACTGCCTGGCCAAAAACAAAGGCGCCGTTGCATCCGTCATGCATAGTGCCCACTGTACAAGCCTCTGGAGGCAGTGTTATGATCTGGGGTTGTTTCAATGGGTTAGGTCTAGGCTCAGCAACGTTACGCAGCAATAAAATTAAGTCAGCTGAGTACCTGATTGTACTGAATGACCAGGTTATCCCATCAATGGGCATATTCCAGGACGACAATGCCAAGATTGTCTGGCTCAAATTGTGAAAGAGTGGTTCAGGGAGCATGAGGAATAATTTTCACAGATGAATTGGCCACCAGAGTCCTGACTTTAACCCCATTGAAAGTCTTTGGGATGTGCTGGAGAATACTTTATGGAGTGGTTTCAAATCTCCCGTCGTCAATACAAGATTTCGGCCAAAAATGAATGCAACACTGGATGGAAATAAATGTTGTGACGTTGCATAAGGTTGTCAAAACGAATGCGCGCTGTAATCAAAGCTAAAGGCGGTCCAACGAAATGTTAGAGTGTGCAACGTTTTCTTTGGCCAGGCAGTGTATAAAGCTGAAATAGTCTGAGTAAAAAAAACTGGAAACAAAACTATAAATCAATTATCAATGCAAGACAATCTACATTGTGGAATGAATGTATACAAGCAATAAAATATAGCAGAAGCAACTGTAGGATGTCAAAATCCATCTGTTATTCTACAGATAGAATGTAATTGCTGAAAATGGACTAATGTGAGGTTCTTTTGGCCTGGAAAGATATTTTACTTTGCCACTACTTTGCTTTGATGAGCATTTTATAATTGTGGAGAGGGTACATGAAAAGTCCTGAAATGTTTTGCATTTGTCCCATGTCCTGATCGATAAATAATCAGAAACCAGAAATATCATTATACGCTACATGGCCAAAAGTATATAGACACTTGCTGCTATAACAACCTCCACTGTTCTGGGAAGGCTTTCCACTAGATATTTGATCATTGCTTCTGAAATTTGCTTTCATTCAGCCACAAGAGCATTACCCATAACTGTTGCCACAAATTTAGAAGCAATAGAATGTCATTGTATGTGTAGCGTTAAGGTTTTCCTTCACTAGAACTAAGGGGCCTCGCCTAAACCATGGAAATCAGCGCTAGACCAAGGGGCGTCCGGATACTTTTGGCCATATAGTGTACTTATCAGTTTTGTTTGATAAATAATAAGCAAAGATAATTTTAAGTATTGATGTCAAGGAGTCATCAATAATTCACAATAAATAATTGCATTGTCTCAGGCTTAATAATTGTTTACTTTCCCCAGGCAATTTCACAATTTATTTAAAAATTTGTCTATAATGGAGTACTGTTTTTTAGTGAACCTTAATGACTAAACTTGTTCATACTATAGTGTCTACATGTTTTATTGTAACACATTGTTTATGTTCAGATTATCATGTAATAACTGAATGTGTCTCTTGTTTTTAAAATGATAGGTTACTAACTTGATAAACTACAAGATAGATGCTGTGATTGGAAAGACAAACTGTCTTAAAGCTGAAGACACTGATGTGGAATCCTGTGTTTTAGGAAAAAAGGTAATTAAAATGCAAATATAAATTTAGCAAAATACTAACACTAATATATTGATGTATAAAAATGGTTTTATAGTATTCTGGCACAAAGACAAATCTGGAATAGTTTCTAATGTAAAATCTAATATTTTGGTGTTTCTTTTTTCTTCTTCTTTTTTTTTGCAGCGTCGGATGTGTGAATTGAGGTTACTTTCGATCCTCGGAATGACAAATATGAATTACTTCATTCTTCCTGCAAGAAATGATCTTGCTTTTTTCTGGACCAACAAGGAAATTATTTTGTCAGCTGGCCAGAATGATCAAAATATTATTTTAATGTGATGTTTTTTATTTATTTTTCCCCCTTGTATTGCTCAGTTTCTTGTTGGTTATGATAAGCAGATGAAAATTAGAGCTTAGTATGAAGGGAGTGCAGCATTTCCGAGCTAATCTACTACAGGAGGGTTGTATGTTGAGGGCTCTATGGCACTCATATAGAGCTGGCCCTAGGGTTTTGGTGGCCCTAAGCAAGAACGTTGTTGTGACCCCAATGTGCTCCAAAATAAATCACACCCACCTCTTAATAGCTGAATGAATGAACTCACTTACTTTCTGAAAGCAGTCCGTAGAAAAAACAAAGATGACATTGATTCCACGCTTTGACAGGATGAAACACATAGTTTCATATAAATATTCTCATCCTGTTCATGCACCATAATACATTAACAACAGTAGTTTGGTTTGGATGTGAATACTGTACAATTAAAATGTGTTCCAAAAAACATTTTTTTTAAAAAAATAATAGAATTGAGTTGTATGGACCAGGGATGGTTGTGGCCCTAAACGACTGCATAGAGTGTTTATGCGAGCGGCCGGCTCTGCACTCAGGCCCTGCTATGTGCGGTTTCATCTCTGCGCAGGAAGGATTTCATATCCTTGAGAGTCGAGTCGTTGAGTTGAGGATACATGCAGGCTACATACAAGTCCTAGACTTGAGGAGTCTACTAGTTTTGACATATTCTACCATTAAAGATATTCATTACGCTCATTAAACATTATTCATCGTGGCATGATTTTTCGGGGTAATGGTTTGCAGTGCCTGTTCTACAAAATTCACAATGCTGTCTTGTTTAAGTCAGACTATCCACCAGGCAATATAAATGGCAAGGACCTCAACAACTACATGGCAATAAACCTCCATTGCAATTATTTTTAGACATGATCCTATTTTTCCAGTGGTAATCAACAGTTACCTCATTTATTCCTCAAAGTACTGCCGCCTCATATTCTCAAACAGTTTTACTGGAAAACCTTTCATGACTGGGAAGAATGACAAAAGGAAATTGTAGCCTTTAAAATGGAAAAGAAAATTTTTTTAAAGTTCTCAAAGTGGCCAAAGAACGAGTTATACAGATTTGTACTACAAAGGGTATAACAAGTTATAATCTGTAAAATGTCAGAAAGATTAGCTTGAGACTTGCCAAGCACACACCTTACAAACCTAATTTCTAATTAAGTTTTACAAATATATAAGAAAAAAACCTAATTAATGTCAGCTGCACCAGGCCTCAAATTAGCAAGCACAGAGCAGTCACCAAAAACATAAGAGCTTCTCTGATGTATGTAAAATATATTCCATTGTTTTACTGCAGGTGATTTCTGGGACTATCCTGCTTGAACTTCTATACATAAGACTGTCTTAAAAAAACATAAAGATTGTGAAGTCTTTACCAATATATATTATACACACATATTATACACACATATTATACACATATTATATATTTTGTAAGTATGTCTTTTTAAGCCAGATAGGGTTAGAATATGGGACATGCATTCATTGCACTTATCTTTCGAAACTTTTTAAGTTAACCCAGATTTCCTTCTCATGGATTTGAAGCACGAACATAATCAGACTAAACTGACAAACTGCCTCGAAACACCCATTGTGACACCTCATGCACCATTTGGTGTATGTACTACATAGGCTATTATTTGAATTCAGTGTGTTTGTTTAATAAAAGTGCCAATCATTTGAAAATCGTTTTGAATTGCTTTATGTCAATTTATATACGTAATTATACATATAATTTGTCATATACAGTGCATGGATGTACAGTATTGAATTAAAAATATCTCGATTGAAAAAACTTGTGTTAATATAAACGTCTGTGTGTGTTAATGTGAACATGTAAGGGATTTGAATATTTGAGTGTATTCAGAAAAAAAAAAAAAGATTGTTATGTACTTGAAGGAAATGGGCAGCATGGTGGTGCAGTGTCACCTCACTGTTACAGCACTGTTACCTCACTGTTACAGCACTGTTAATGCATAAATATTTATAATATTTATCAAATATTTCAAATACAGCAATCACAATTACAAAGATTGTAGCAAACAAATTGTTTTTTTAATCTAACACAATCTAACCCACATTTGTATCATTCAACAGAGAAATTAAACTGCACTTCAGTGCACTTCAAAAACATAAGAGCTTGTTGGAAAACATGTTTATCCAATATATATTTTTCAAATTCGTTTTAAAATCTTGCTTTTTCAAGCAGTTTTAAAGAAAAATAGGACACAAATCTCACCAATTGATAAACATACCTTATCGTATCTGACTTTTTCACAAGTTTTTCATCACACCTGCTGGCCAATAATGTCTGGCATAGGATTTGATTGAGGTATTTAAAATGTATTTCGAAGTAATCTGGCACCCTAAGAACATATAACATGGGGGAAAAAGAAGAAAAAGGACTTCGTTTCTAGACATTAGGTCATTAGTTGGGCAAAGTGTTATACAAATAGCAAATTGGGTTCATAAAATGCTGGCATGCTACTAGATTTGAAGAATGTGTCATGGATCATGCCTTCCTTCCCTTATCTCCGCGTCTTTTATTCTTTTTGTCTTTTACCGGTAATCTATCGGATTTTCCTGTGTTCCGCTACGGGTTTTGCTTTCGCCTCGGTGATTAGTGAGTTCACCTGTCATTTATTTCCGCTCACTACTTATACCCCGCTTCCTTCCTTTCTCGTCGCTTCCATGTGATTTCACGTAACATTCGAGCTGGTAAAAAGGTATAGGAAGTTGTGCTGCTATCGACCGCTTTGCTTCTCAGCGCGGGACTTGTTAGCAGTACAATTTAGAAAAAGCTAAGTGATCTTTTCGCTTTTATTTCAGAGCAGAGGTTTTTAGTTGTTTTGTTTCCACTCATACCTACGAGTGCTCTCACCCTAAGTCTTAGGGGTCTTTTGACTTTTTCTCTTTTCTTTCTTTTGTTCGCTCCACAAACGGGAGTTAGATAAGCGTGACTGCTTATTTCTTTTGTTTTGCTCAGATATCGAGTTCCTCGTTTTTATCGCAAGGTTATTTGTGTTCTCTTTATTTTTTCCCATTCCACTACGGATTATTGTCCGTTTCAGTGGTGTTCATTGGAACACTTTAAGATTCCGCATCTATCGCATCTGGTCCTCCAATATTTCCTCCGTGTCTCTGGCATAGAGATCTCCAAAAGAACATGTAAGCCGCAGGGTGGGTACCAGCGATAAATCCAAATCTTAAAGTGGTCATAGCCACTCAGGAGGCAGCCCTGGCGGACCAGAAAGAGAGTATTCGTGCTCTTCAGATTTCGCAGCAAGCATTGCACGAGCAGATGCACCTTCAGGCAGTCGCTCTGCGAGATCTGTCGGAGAATATCTGAGCTCTCTCTCTCAGGGCAGATCCACCTCCAGTTGCTTAATTTAAAAAAAAAATACAGTTTCTCGATACAAGAATCCCGAGTAGCATTCATTCTCTCTCTCCTAACCGGGAATGCTCTCGCATTGGGCCGACCCACTTATCAGGGCTAATTCCCCCATTATGAGTAACACAGAGAGGCTTATGGCGGAGATGGTGTCAGTTTTCGATCAAGACGTTTCTGGCAAGGAAGCTGCCATGCGTTTGACCCATCTTCGTCAGGGCACCGACACCGTGGCTGCCTTTGCGATTACTTTTCGTGCTCTTGCGGGGGTGACAGGATGGGCCGATGAGCCTCTTTGTGCACTATTTTTGAACGCCCTATTGGAACCCATAAAAGACACCATCGCGGGTATCGAACCACCCGCTACATTCGGTGCTCTGGTATCTACTGCCATTCGGTTAGACAACCGGTTTAGAGAGAGAGAGAAGGAGAGAGCTTATAAGGGTTTTAGACATCGCCCAGCTCGTTACTCTTCTTCCCCCACGCCAGCGCCATCTCACATTCCGTTTTTAGCTCCTATTGAGCAGGAGGAGCCCATGCAGGTCGATGGGTCCTCCATGCGCGAAACAGGAGATGCTAAGTCTCGTGAATGGTGATGTAGGTACTGCAAGAGACGGGGTCATTTAAAGGACCAATGTCCCAAACTTTCGGGAAAAGAGGGTCTCGGTAGGGGAACCGAGTCGCCTAGCGGGACTAGATTTAATTTACCCTCTGACCCTTCTGCTGGTTTATTTACGCTGGAATGACTGCCAGCTCCACTGCAATGCGTTTATTGACTCCGGGGCAGTTGAGTGCCTCGTCGATTCCGATTGGGCTAAATCCCACAAGATCCCCACCCACCCCCTTCCTTCTCCTCGCCTGGTTACGGCTCTGGACGGCCGCCCGCACAGGCACCATCTCCCGGGTTACCTCCGCCATACGCATGCGCGTTCCGTATCAGGATCATACGGAGGATATTCAGTTTATCCCCCAGTCCCCAGCTTATCTGTTGGTTTTGGGTCATTCCTGGCTTACCCGCCATAACCCACACATTAATTGGGGGGGGGGGGGGGCTGGTTTCATTATTCGTCAATGGGGTCCAAAATTCAAACGTCAATGTTATTTCGCCAGTCCTTTTCTGTTGGGAAGAAGGGGTGAGGATTATGCCGTGATGAGGAGAATTGCTCCGTTAAACAGGAGTCCTCTCATGTTCTCTCCGAGAATGGAGAGGAGAGTCTAGACTGGGATCACTCTGCTGAACAACCTCCTGCGTGGCAGGAGTTGACGTCCGATTCAGAGATTGATTGGGAGATTCACTCTCTCTCGGACACTGAGGGTGCTGATGTGGGAGGGGCACTCGAATTCTAGCTGCCGGCTAATGTCCCCAATACACCGATCTCGCGGAGACATTTAGTAAGCTACGTTACACCTCACTACCACCTCACAGACCATATGACTGTGCCATAGAGCTATACCCGGGCACTATTCCCTCTAGAGGGTCTCTTTATCGCTTGTCTATCCCCGAGAGCGCAGCGATGCGTGAATACATTGAGGAGGCTTTGGTGAATGGGTTTATTAGACCTTCCACCTCGCCTGCAGGGGCGGGTTTTGTTTTTGTTAAAAAAAAAAGACGGAGGTCTCAGACCCTGTATCGATTACAGTTCCCTAAACGACATCACGGTGAAGAACAGGTACCCCCTTCCCCTTATGAACTCCGCCTTCGAGCGTCTTCAGGGGGCGTCTGTCTTCACGAAGCTGGACCTACGTAATGCCTATAACCTCGTTCGCATTCGCGAGGGCGACGAGTGGAAGACAGCTTTGAGGGAGATGCTGGAGAAATTCGCCTTCATTTATCTTGACGATATTTTAACCTCTTGGCGCAAATGGCATATTTGGTCAATCTTGGGGGTACTCTGTTTAAGGCTTTATAACTCCAGGTGTGAGCATCACATAAACTTGGTAAATGGCTTAAATGAAACAAACCCGGTGTACAATTTTTTGTACAAACTTTGATTTGTTTATTTTCATAATTTAAGTCAAAATAAAGTGCCGGAAATGCAAGCAAAACTTTGCAAAAAATGCAACAAAATATATATTTCTTCAAAATACTGAGAGCTACATAAATGAAACAGGTAAAACTACACATTTCCTGGATCATAAACTCCTTGTCCACAAGCATTCAATAATCGCAGGGATATATACAGAACTACTAAAGATCTATGACACAAAATGTAAGCAGTGTAGCCTGATGTACCCAGGGTCTCCAAACCTATCCAAATTGGCTAAAATGTGAATAGCTGTAAATCTTAAACTAATCATACATTTCAGTGCAAATCAACCGTTTTGACTCATTTAACTCACCTTTGTATCATTTTCATGTGGGAATTATTTTGGATCAGTACAGGGGGGTGGATATCTAGGTGTCCAATAACCTACCCAAAACCTCTCCAAGAAATTATTAAAAAGCCTTTTGTCCTTTATAAAGCATATACATTTTCCCTTACGATCACTTAATGGATGAAAACATTGATATTGCACAGTTTCAGTTCAGTGTTTGATGCCAAGTGTGCCATTTTTTCTCCATTATCCTTCATATACTGCTTCATCCTGTGCGGTGCCTTCGTAAGGATGCTGTAAGGATCTGTTCCTGCAGTGGCTTCACTCTGAATAGTAGAGGGCACTGCTGGAGTGGCAGAGGTGGAGGGTCAAGCATGTTATAGGAACAAATTACATAATGCAGAAGCATTATAACACTGTGGTACACACAGCTAAATATGAAATCATTCACTCTTGTACTTCAGTAAACACTTTCTTCTGTATGCTACATTATGTTATATTTTGTTGCATGCTCTAGGATGGCATTACTCTGTAGTGTGTTTATTTTATTTATTTATTTTACATTCATCTTGCACACATCTGGACACAG
The DNA here is from genome assembly GCA_022702515.1 of Ilyophis sp. 1 JC-2022. Classification (NCBI taxonomy): domain Eukaryota; kingdom Metazoa; phylum Chordata; class Actinopteri; order Anguilliformes; family Synaphobranchidae; genus Ilyophis; species Ilyophis sp. 1 JC-2022. Next base: position 49,261 of record JAKUDI010000147.1, read on the forward strand.
TAAATTTGAATACATATTTTCCATTCCCTAAGTGAAAAGCATCACCCATGGATATACTAATACCCCATAGAGTACATTATGCACAAATAAATTACAATACAATAAAATAATATCAGAAAACACTGCCAATGTTCTAGCTTCACGGCAAATCGAGGCATAAAATATAACGTACGACTGAGCAACCAAACAGAACAGCGCTAAAATACTCAATTTCATTGTGAATGCTATGAATTCTAACAAAGCAGGCCACCACGAGCCACTACGCGAACGGCACGAACACAATAGTATCATTACATTACAGTTATTTGGCAGACGCGTTTATCCAAAGCGACGTACAATAAGTGCATATTGAAGGTCATAGACACAATCTACAAAGCAAAGTCAAGAAAGCGCTACTTTCTCACAACGTGGAAGCTATCGCTAGTCATCAACCGAATACAGTCAGCTATACATTCTAAGTCACGAAAGCGCTACTTTCTCACAACGTAGGAGCTATCGCTCGTCATCAACCGAATACAGTCAGCTATACATTCTAAGTCACGAAAGCGCTACTTTCTCACAACGTAGGAGCTATCGCTAGTCATCAACCGAATAAAGTCAGCTATACATTCTAAGTCACGAAAGCGCTACTTTCTCACAACGTAGAAGCTATCGCTAGTCATCAACCGAATACAGTCAGCTATACATTCTAAGTCACGAAAGCGCTACTTTCTCACAACGTAGGAGCTATCGCTAGTCATCAACCGAATACAGTCAGCTATACATTCTAAGTCACGAAAGCGCTACTTTCTCACAACGTAGAAGCTATCGCTAGTCATCAACCGAATACAGTCAGCTATACATTCTAAGTCACGAAAGCGCTACTTTCTCACAACGTAGGAGCTATCGCTAGTCATCAACCGAATACAGTCAGCTATACATTCTAAGCTATGAGATAGCTAAACCAAATAGAAAATAAAAAATAAACGGAAAGAACGTACTATATAATTGACCTTATACATGTAGTTATTCAAGGTGGAGTCTGAAAAAGTGTGCTTTCAAATATGTTCAGCATTATTAGCAGTGGTTAACAGTGGTCTATTACGACCGATGCAAATACAAAAATAACGAAAATATAGCACGCAGTGGAAAAACGAATGTATATAATCAAAATATTACAAGCAGTAATACTTACATGTCGAGGAGGATATCTTCCCCATATTAATAGGCACCTCTTCCACAGAATCTATGCTACAGGGATTAGAAGAATCTCTGTTGCTGTCCTCTTCTGACCGACTTCGGGCGAAAACTGCTAAAAAGTCACTTCAAAGGTGCGCGCAGTTTTATTGTGTAATACCAATTGCGTCATACCAAATGCGTCAAACCAAATGCGTCATCTGCGCATGCCTGCGTAAAATTGTCGTGATATAACAAGTATTGCAGTTACGCTCGCCCTTAAATAGTTAATCCAAGCTTTCAATTACACATGTAAATTACTTTTGGGGAAGTATATCGTGCCTTCTATTGGATAAAACCATCGTCGATCAAACCAGAATAAAATTGATAGCGTCACAACGGAGCAATCAGGAAGTGGGTTTTACGCAGAGCTAGTTTAGGTTGTGTAATCGTGTTCAAATGCGCTGTGTATTTTTCCAACGGATTGTCCAAGACAATAAATGACCACGGAATCTTGAAAGGGACATATCTACGCTTAAATCCATGGTAGGATTGCACATGAATTCCATATTTAATCGCAGATATTGATAGTAGAATGGCATTGTATGATTAGAGAATGATTCCACTTGTTTATGTAGGTATTGATTGAGCAGCGATTTGCACCGCTGTTTTTGCATAAGGTGGGTTTATCTGGTTGCTATGACGGTATTCTAATATTATATGATGAATACATATATTTATGAACTCCAACATAGACGCTATTGCCCACTATGTCACGCATGGGTAGGTATAGGCTGGGTGGGGAGTGCTTGTTAAATGGACTTGCTACGGAAAGATAGTGACACTTAGAAACTACGCATTGGCCAGAAATCGTCGCGAATCGTCTACCAATAAAGTTAAAATACCGCGTTTGGGTTTTCCACTAATAGTTTGGCTGCAGGAGCAACACGTGTCTCAGTTGCGTAAAACGGTCTCGCAGGCGCGACTATCTAGACTATCTGAACCAAGGGGTTACTATTCTCGCCCGATCTTACCACACACGTCGGTCATGTTCATCAGGTTCTTTCTGCTCTTCTCTTCTTTATTTGTTAAAGCAGCGAAGTGCATCTTTCACACTGGCTCTGTTTCATTTTTGGGTTTTATTTTTAGAGAGGGTTCAATTCAATTAAATTCAATTCAATTCAATTTTATTGTCAACTCTACTATATATGCAAGACATACAGAGGATTGAAATTTTGTTCCTCTCATCATCCACGGTGCAGTAAAAGAAAAAGATAAACATAAAATACAAACACATACACAATATAAAAGATATAAATCTAGAAGTGCGTGTAAATATAAAATACATGTAAATCTAAAACTAAAATACATATAGTGCAAATGGACGCAGTGCAAGTATGGATGTAATGTTACAGTGCAAATAGCAGCAATTGTATCAAATATAATAGTACAAGTACAAATAAATAAAAGTGGCTGGTGCCAATAGTCTGTGCATGGGGGGGCAGGGACAGATCAGGACAGGGGCCAGCGATTTTATGGGGGGGGTTAAAGGTGTCATAATCCAGAGTCTGTGGGGGCCAGCGATTTATGGGGGGGGGGGAAGGTGTTATAGTCCAGAGTCTGTGGGGGCCAGCGATATATTGGAGGGTGGGTGGGGTTAAAGGTGTCATAGTCCAGAGAGTCTGTGGGGGCCAGCGATTATGGGGGGTTAAAGGTGTCGTAGTCCAGAGTCTGTGGCGGCAGGGGGCAGAGAAGGGAGGGGGGGGAGAGCTGAAAGAGAGTTCAGCTTCCTGACCGCCTGGTGGATAAAGCTGTCCCTCAGTCTGCTGGTACTCCCAGACGGCAGGAGACTGAAGAAGGGTAAGGTACAGATGGATCCGGAGAAGGTTTCCGCTGTAAAAAACTGGCCCACGCCATCGTCCATAAAACAGGTGCAACGCTTTTTAGGTTTTGCGAATTTTTATCGTCGATTTATTTGCTATTTTAGGCAGCGCCCATTACTGCGCTTACTAAAAAGAACCTCGGCGGCCAGTTCCTATGGAATTCCAAGGCGGAGGCAGCGTTCACGGAATTAAAAAGAAGATTCACTTCCGAACCCATTCTTGTTGCACCCAACCCCTCCCTTCCCTTTGTGGTAGAGGTGGACGCTTCCGAGCTAGGCGCCAGAGCCATTCTGTCCCAACGCTCGCCACTTGACCACAAAATGCACCCCTGCGCTTATTTCTCTCGCATTCTAACATCGGCGGAGAGGAATTATGACGTAGGGGATCAAGAATTGCTTGCGGTCAAGTTGGCTTTGGAGGAGTGGCGCCATTGGCTCGAAGGAGCGGAACATCCGTTTACGGTATGGACAGACCATAAAAATCTTGAATATGTTCAGCTGGCTAAGAGGCGTAATTTACGGCAAGCTCGGTGGGCGCTGTTTTTTTATGATTTAATTTCATCATCACATATCGCCCGGGTCCAAAAACGTAAAACCTGACGCTCTTTCGCGGATTTACAACCGCTCTGAGACAGACTGTGTTCCCGAGCCTATTATCGCCAGTGACCTCATTGTTGCCCCGGTTATATGGGAGGTTGAGGCAGCGCTGCAGAGAGCCTTGCGCTCGGACCCAGGCCCAGATGGGGCACCGGCCAACTGTCTTTTCGTGCCCTTTCGTCTTAGGTCTCGGGTTCTCCAATGGGGCCACACCTCCCAACTCACCAGTCACCCTGGTGTTCATCGTACTTGGGACTTTTTATCCCGGCGTTTCTGGTGGCCCAGTCTGGAGAGGGACGTACGCTCGTTTGTCGTGGCTTGTCCGCTTTGCGCTCGCAGCAAGGCCTCTCACCTTCCTCCCTCTGGTCTCCTTCATCCCCTACCTATTCCCACCCGCCCCTGGAGTCATATTTCCTTTGACTTCATCACAGGTTTGCCTTTATCTTCAGGCAATACTACAATTTTAGTGGTGGTCGACCGCTTCTCAACAGCGGCTCATTTCATTGCACTGCCCAAGCTGCCTTCGGCGCCTGAGACAGCGCAACTTATAATTGATCATGTGTTTCGGCCGCACGGTCTTCCTTCGGATGTGGTGTCAGATCGCGGCCCTCAGTTCACCGCCAAGTTTTGGTGGGTGTTCTGCTCACTGCTGGGGGCCTCTGTCAGTCTGCCTTCCGGTTTTCACCCGGAGACTAACGGCCAAACAGAGCGCACGAATCAGACTCTAGAGAGTACTCTTCGCTGCCTTGCCGCGTCCAAGCCTACCTCCTGGAGTCGTCACCTCGCCTGGGCGGAGTACGCTCATAACACGTTGCGTAACGCCTCCACCGGTCTCTCCCCTTTCGAAGCTCAGCTGGGTTATCAACAGGGGTGTAAAGTACTTGAGTAATTGTACTTCGTTACAATACTTAAGTACTGTTTTTTGGGGATTTGTACTTTACTCAATTATTCTTAAGTTTGTATACTTAATTACATTTCAGAGAAAAAAAAACTTACTTTTTACTCCTTACATTTAAAATGCAGACCTACAAAGTACAAATCTCGCAGGTCCAACGATTTTAATTAGTATATTTGTTTCTCTGGCCGAACTAACATTAACGTTATTAATCATGCGGCCGCACTTTATTTAAAACAGCCAATCAAATGCCCATCAATGGAAAATTAACCCGCCCATACCCATACTGATTGGTCCTTGTGCAAGACTAAGAATCTAAGGAATCTAGGATCTTTGATTAGACACCTGCTATCAAAATAACTATTTGACAAGAACGTTAGGATGTGCAATGTCGAACCCATGTATAAAAAAAACTGAACTAAACCCTTAATTTTCTCCAATGTTGTAGTTTGGCCAACTTTACAACTGGATGCTGTGATGTGAATGCCGTCCATGTTAGTTTACCTCAACATGTTTTTTCAAATTCGATGGAGAAGTGCTTTAAATCATTTTAATGCAAAAAAGTGTCCTCTGTTCTTTAATTTCAGCATTGTCTATCACAGAACTCATTCCATTGAGGGCTGAGTGTATGCTGGGTTTCATTCCAGCCTTGCCTAAACACCAGCTGATGATTTCACTAATTAGCTCACCTCTTCAACTTACTCACCTGGTGCAATGTGTAGTTGAAACGAAAAGTTGTATACACTCGGCTCACGATGGACTGAGTTGGAGACCTCTTGTCTATCCCTTGCAATAAAAAAAGTTTTTACTTTTTAGTACTTAAGTACATTTAAAAGTAGGAACTTTTTTACTTTTACTCAAGTGTATTTTTAGCCAGATACTCTGACTTTTACTTGAGTAAGATTTTGAGACAGTATCCATACTTTCACTTAAGTATAATTTCTGGGTACTTTTTACACCCCTGGTTATCAACCACCTCTTTTTCCTGAGCTTGAGAGGTAAAAAAGCCACAGCTGATAGGCATCGTCGAGCTGCACCATCCTATAGAGTTGGACAGCGGGTTTGGCTCACTACTCATGACTTTCCGTTGCGGGTCGAGTCCCGCAAACTCGCCCCTCGTTTTGTGGGACCTTTCAAAATTATAAAAAAGATCAACCCAGTCACATTTCGACTGCAACTGCCGCGCTCAATGCGCATGCACCCCACGTTTCACGTCTCACGTCTCACGTCTGAAACCGGTACTCGTCAGTCCTCTCGCCCCGGTTGACCACCTCCGCCTCCCCGACTCATAGAAGGGGGTCCGGCTTATACGATTCGCCACATTGTTGCCAAGAGACGTGTGGGCAGAGGGTGGCAGTTCCTTGTGGACTGGGAGGGCTACGGTCCGGAGGAACGTTGCTGGGTTCCATCGAGAAACATCCTGGACCCTCAGTTAATCATCGACTTCCGCAGAAATAAGGTCGTGAAAACGTCTGGTGCCGTTCCTTAGAGGGGGGGTCCTGTCATGGATCATGCCTTTCTTTCCTTATCTCCGCGTTTTGTATTCCTTTTTTCTTTTACCGGTAATCGATCAGATTTTTCGGTGTTCCGCTACGGGTTTTGCTTTCGCCTTGGTGATTAGAGTTCACCTGTCATTTATTTCCGCTCACTACTTATACCCCGCTTCCTTCCTTTCTCGTCGCTTCCATGTTATTTCACAAAACATTCGAGCCGGTAAAAAGGTATAAGAAGTCGTGCTGCTATCGACCGCTTTGCTTCTCAACGCGGGACTTGTTAGCGGTACAATTTAGAAAAAGCAAAGTGATCTTTTCGCTCTTATTTCAGAGCAGAGGTTTTTTGTTTATTTGTTTCCACTCATACCTACGAGTGCTCTCACCCTAAGTCTTCGGGGTCTTTTGAGTTTTTTCTCTTTTCTTTCTTTTGTTCGCTCCACAAACGGGAGTTAGATAAACGTGACTGCTTATTTCTTTTGTTCCTAGTTTTTATCGCGAGGTTATTTGTGTTCTCTTTATTTTTTCCCATTCCACTACGGATTATTGTCCGTTTCAGTGGTGTTCATTGGAACACTAAGATTCCGCATCTATCGCATCTGGTCCTCCAATATTTCCTCTTAACAGAATCTGACAGTTAAGTGACATGATTGATTGTACCTCATATCCTCAAATGTGCTTTTATCTCAATTTCAAGGATGAACAGTGAATCCTACCATGGTGTGCAAGTAAAAACTCATAATTTCATCGGATTCAGGTTTTCAGAAACAGACAACAGCATCCTGTATTTAACCCCGCCCCCCTCAGACAGACACACACACACACACACACACACACACACACACACACACACACACACACACACACACTCCACTCATTTCATTAATAAAGAGGGGTTCACAAAAGCATCAATTTTTTTTATAAACAGTTTAATGGTCAGCTCAACCACCTAGTATTGCACACCCCGAGTCCCGATATCCTGCCGAAAAACATGCCGGACCCAACCCCACCTGATTGAGCCATCTCTACCATTTGGTTTATGAGTCAAGTCCAACACACTCCCCAACAAGACACCAAGACCTAAAACGTGCTCCACCAAACAGTTGAGGGTCTTTAAAGGGTTAAAGGGAAAACGGCAAACCTCGTTGCGTGAAGACAGTTTGCGGCTAGATTAAAGCGATAAGCGGCTTACGCGTCTGAAAGAGCTCCTGTGAAATGGGGAGGGAGCGATTACTCTGTGACTCATTGAGTGCTGACTCTCTGGCTGAGGCAGAAGCCCAGAAAGAAACTCCCTTTTTTGTGTGGATGTGTTAGCACAGTTGCAGCAGCACACACTGTCCCCACAGTCTGTCGGGAAGGGAGTGCACCTCACGGGTTGGTAAAACATTCCTGGGCTGACATACAGACCTCCTTCATTGAGTCTTCTTCTCTTCACAGACCACAGGCTGCTGAAACAATGGGCCTCAATGCCTTTATGCTCCTTCTGCTCATTTCCATGCTTTGCTTTTCAAACGGCGACCAGCCAATGGAAGAAGTAGTGATCAGAGAAAGTAAGTTTGTTTGGTCTTTCACCGTAACGCTATGCTACAAAACCAGTTTCTGTTAGCAACATTAACTTTTTTCGAAATGTGTTTCTATAGACTTATAGCATCTTGTTGTTTTAGGCAAAAAAATAAAAAAAACATGAATAAGTCATAGTTTTCTTTTATATCAGACACAAAGGTATGTTTTCTTACCTGACATGTTTCGACGGTAATACTTCCGTCTTCGTCAGAGGTGTCACTGGATGTTATGTGACGTGTCTATGAGCTGTATAAGACACGTCACATAACATCCAGTGACACCTCTGACGAAGACGGAAGTATTACCGTCGAAACATGTCAGGTAAGAAAACATACCTTTGTGTCTGATATAAAAGAAAACTATGATCTAAGTAAATATAGACACTATGAACTTATTTGAACTATGAATAATTCATGGTCAGCAATTCAATGGGTGCTAGCCCTGAAACCTCATAAACAAACTGAGAGAGACTTTATTTGAATATTAATGAAAATCTTTTTAAGCTGTCAGCTATGAGTTAATATTGTCAACCTATTTGTTTTCAGAGATTATTTCAATGTAATTAGCTAGCAGAAACATGAAACATGATGGTGGTGACCAAATCTTTATTGCTCTCTCTTTAGTTTTCTGTGGAATTCAACCACACCAGAAATATAACAAAAATAGAGAGCTAAATAGAATGAGTAATGAGACATCCCTGCAATGTTTTTTCCTCAATATTTCTTATTTTGAAAATATCTTGACATGGCTAGCCAACAAAATGTATTCAATTGAGACCTACAAAGATGTGTATATATTACAATCAAAGCAACATGATCATTTTTCTAAACAGAAAAAAGTTCAATGTAAATATTATAAAAATATGCTCCCTGTGTAACATTAAACATATGATACACTTTTGTTATTTTTAATCAGGAGGCCAGACATACATTACATGTGCTTACATCAGAGAGGAAAGTTCCACTCTTTCTATTTGGGAGAGCTGCCAAGTAGAACTTTCAGCAGAACGTTCCACGTAGATCAAGAGAACGGCTACAGACAATAGATTGGCTTTATCGGGTTGAAAAATAAATTCTCTGCATTCCACCGATTGCAACCAATGGCCTCTTTTCACCAAGAAAAATGTGTAAATCTCTGTAAAATAAAATACCAGATGATGAACTAAATTTAGTATTCATTCAAATATTTTAAAATTATGGCAGTTGTGGCTTATCAGCAATTAGCTGGATAAATGCAAGAACATTCTGGGGTGCGTTTCCCGATAACGATCAATCTTAGGGTTAGGAGCGATGTCTACGAGTGATTCCACTAAGGCTCTTTAATTTCCCGAAACAGTTCTTAAAGTGTGAATGCGCACTCACCTCTCAAGAGCTACTTAAGGTTGCAGTCTGTGGGGCTCCTGATTCGGTTAAAGGAATGCATGGGAAATTTCGTGGAGGCAGATGTTCTCTCGCAAAATAAAATAAGTGGTTTTTCAGCGCCTAAACGCTTCCTGAATATGTGTGGCGTCAGTAATTGATGCGGTTGTTTTCACTTTGTCAGCACAATTAACAATCCTATATAAGGGTTCCATTCCTTGCACAAAATTCTCTAATAAAGACGAACGGTGCGGAAGAGTATCCAACAACCAATTGTGAAGACGCCTTCACCGTGTGTGCGAAGCGTTGTGGAAGGTGGAAAGGTGCGTGCACAAGTCCGGTGGTGGCCATCTACATGTTGTGCAGTCAGCATGGTGACTGCTATGCTGCACAACATCGCTGTCCAGGCGAGGGCCCCTTTATGGGAGGAGGAGGAGGAGGGCGATAGATTGGGAGACACGAGCCCAGAGATGACCAATAGATGGTCGGTTTTGAGGCACGTCAAGTTTCAAAAGTTTCTTTTGAAATACATTTTTTTTCCTACTTATTTTCCTCAATCTTTTTTATTCGTGTAGGGCTCTTTAAAGAATGCATTTTATGGGTAATTTCCAAATATATAAAAATAAATATATTTAAATTTAAAAAAAAGTATATATATTGTTGCATCTAGCATCAAATCTGATGTTATAAGCATGTTGTAGACATGGGATTACACCTGTCATAACAGCATATAATGTTTTATAATATTTCATTACACTGCATTATTTCATCATGTGAATATTTCATTCACATAGCAGTGGCAGCACACCGCTACAAGATTACACCGCCGCTGCATGTGCTAAAAATCAATCAATTTCTCATCAATAATCTGGCTGTCATTGCTACTGTGTGCAGCAGTGCTCTGACGAGCTCACAGTGGCACATTCTTCATCTCACAGCCTATCTGAAGTAATGAGCCATTGGGGTGCATTTGCTCATTAATCATTAATTGCGAACCATCATTGCACCTTATGGCAAGAACCATGTTCTTTAAATGTTCGCATTCATGAAAGAAGCACACCTTGAGACCCAGTTGCACTGTGGCTAGTTAAAGATTAGATAGCCTATGTGCTAAAGTGTACAAGCAATAACTATCCGCTAGCGGCTAGCCAACCATGTTAGCTGCTCAAGTCGAGTTGAGACTAATTATAATTATTCTTTTTAGATGAGTTTGTTGAAATATTTCTCAAGAGAAAGAAAGTTTGATCAGGGTGACGGCATGGAGGCCAGCACCAGTGGTCAGACAGGTACAAAATCTTAAAAGCATTTACTCAAGAAATATGTATATTTGTGAATGTAACATTTTACAGGGCACATACATCCTGCCGGCAGTCCATTTCAAATAAATGCTGAAAGCGCTGAAGTCCAGAATGTGGCCAAAAAAGCAGTGGAGGAATTTAACAAAAGATCCAATTCAAAAAAGTACTTCAAACTTCTCAATCTCACATCTGCTGAGGCACAGGTAATGTAATTCATGCAATATGTTTATTTATATTTGTACACTGCCTGGCCAAAAAAAAAGACGCCGTTGCACCCGTCATGCATAGTGCCCACTGTACAAGCCTCTGGAGGCAGTGTTATGATCTGGGCTTGCTTCAATGGGTTAGGTCTAGGCTCAGCAACGTTATGCAGCAATACAATTAAGTCAGCTGAGTACCTGAATGCACTGAATGATCAGGTTATCCCATCAATGGGCACATTCCAGGACGACAATGCCAAGATTGTCTGGCTCAAATTGTGAAAAGAGTGGTTCAGGGAGCATGAGGAATAATTTTCACAGATGAAATGGCCACCAGAGTCCTGACTTTAACCCCATTGAAAGTCTTTGGGATGTGCTGGAGAATACTTTATGGAGTGGTTGAAATCTCCCGTTGTCAATACAAGATCTCGGCCAAAAATGAATGCAAAGCTGGATGGAAATAAATGTTGTGACGTTGCATAAGGTTGTCAAAACGAATGCGCGCTGTAATCAAAGCTAAAGGCGGTCCAACGAAATGTTAGTGTGCAACGTTTTCTTTGGCCAGACAGTGTATAAAGCTGAAATTGTAACGTCCCGCTCCCTTCCTGTCCGTTCTCCAGGTTTTCCCTTTCCTCCCGTGTCATGTTTGGATTCCCTGTGTCCGTGTTTTCCCTGTCGCTACAGGCTGGGCGTGCCCCTTCTGTCTGTTCCTCTCTGTTCCCTCACTTCAGGTTCAACCTATCTCCTTTCCCCCTTCTTGCATGCATTCCGCACCAGTCAATTAGTCAATCACTCTCGGTTACATTCCTCATGCTTTTGGTTATTGGTTTCAATTTCACTCCCCTACTTATACCTCCCGCTGGCTGCTATTCGGCGCCAGTTCGTTAACGTTGTTCGTGCGTGTCATGGTCTCCTGGTTTCTGGTACTACTTGACTGAAAGCTCTGTTGTGGTTTTTTCCCTGGCTAACTCCTTGGTTCCAAGTCCAGTGTTCTGTAATATCCAGCCTGTAGCAGTCAAGCCCCCCCTGTATGTGTTGCGGTACCCTTGCTACTGATTAACGTTGCCTGCGCAGTGGGGTGCTCCGCCTCCAGCCCAGTTCCTGTTGGACCCCCCGGTCCAGATCCCGTTCCCGTGATCCAGTTCCTGTTGGACCTCCCGGTCCAGATCCAGTTGCCTGCGCAGTGGGGTGCTCTGCCTCCAGTCCAGTTCCTGTTGGACCCCCCGGTCCAGAGCCCGTTCCCGTGATCCAGTTCCGGTTGGACCTCCCGGTCCAGATCCAGTTGCCTGTGCAGTTGGGTGCTCTGCCTCCAGTCCAGTTCCTGTTGGACCCCCCGGTCCAGAGCCCGTTCCCGTGATCCAGTTCCTGTTGGACCTCCCGGTCCAGATCCAGTCCAGTTCCTGTTGGACCCCGCGGTCCAGAGCCCGTTCCCGTGATCCAGTTCCTGTTGGACCTCCCGGTCCAGATCCAGTCCGGTTCCGGTTCGGAACCCACATCCTGTCTCAAGTCCAGTTCCGGTTCGGAACAACCCTCCGTTCCCGTGACCCAGTTCCTGTTGGACCTCCCGGTCCTGATCCAGTCCAGTTCCGGTTCGGAACAAACCTTCGTTCCCGTGATTCGGTTCCAGTGTGGGCCTCCCGGTCCAGTACAAGTCCAGCTCCGGTTTGGAGCAGTTCGCTACTTCCTGGACCCTCTTAACTATTGTGTTAAGTTTGTGTTGAGCTTGGGACTACCCCAAAGCTCCGAATAAATCCTCATTTCTGTTTCCCTGTCTCTTGGTCGTTGCATTTGGGTTCAGCCCGTGTTTGGGTTCGTGACAGAACGAACTGGCCTTAAACATGGACCCAGCCGACCTCGAGCAGGGTCGCCACGCCTTCCACTCTATGGAGATCGTCCCATTCGGCACGGATTCCTATGAGGAATACCTCATGGGAATCTTGGGACTAACTCCGGAGTTTATCCGCCGTCATGCCGACCACTACCCATCACTCCGGACTCCTCCTCCCAGCTCCCACTCCGTTAGGCTCGGAGTGGTCTCTCTCCATCCGGATAGCTCCGAGCCAAGCCACAACCCCACACCTTCTAATTTTGAAGGTACCCGTCTTGCCCTTTGCCCGAGGGGCTGTGGTCCCAGGAGGAAGCGATGGGGTCCTGGCTCCCGGCTCCACCGACGGGCTCGGCCACCCGTTGACGGAGGATCCATCACCCTTCCGTCCCTGCCCAAGCCTCCTGTCCCGTTCCGACCCAGCCCTCCTGTCCCGTTCCGACCAAGCCCTCCTGTCCCGTTCCGTCCAAGCCCTCCTGTCCCGTTCCGACCCAGCCCTCCTGTCCCGTTCCGACCCAGCTCTCCTGTCCCGTTCCGACCCAGCTCTCCTGTCCCGTTCCGACCCAGCCCTCCTGTCCCGTTCCGACCCAGCCCTCCTGTCCCGTCCCGTCCCAGCTCTCCTGTCCCGTACCGTCCCAGCACTCCTGTCCCGTTCCGACCCAGCCCTCCTGTCCCGTTCCGACCCAGCTCTCCTGTCCCGTTCCGACCCAGCTCTCCTGTCCCGTTCCGACCCAGCCCTCCTGTCCCGTTCCGACCCAGCCCTCCTGTCCCGTCCCGTCCCAGCTCTCCTGTCCCGTCCCGTCCCAGCTCTCCTGTCCCGTCCCGTCCCAGCTCTCCTGTCCCGTCCCGTCCCAGCTCTCCTGTCCCGTCCCGTCCCAGCTCTCCTGTCCCGTCCCGTCCCAGCTCTCCTGTCCCGTCCCGTCCCAGCTCTCCTGTCCCGTCCCGTCCCAGTTCTCCTGTCCCGCCCCGGTCCAGTTCTCCTGTCCCGCCCCGGTCCATGCCTCCTGTCCCGCCCCGGTCCAAGCCTCCTGTCCCGCCCCGGTCCATGCCTCCTGTCCCGCCCCGGTCCATGCCCCCTGTCCCGCCCCGGTCCATGCCCCCTGTCCCGTCCCGTCCCGGCTCTCCTGTCCCGTCCCGTCCCAGCTCTCCTGTCCCGTCCCGTCCCAGCTCTCCTGTCCCGTTCCGTCCCAGCTCTCCTGTCCCGTCCCGTCCCAGCTCTCCTGTCCCGTCCCGTCCCAGCTCTCCTGTCCCGTCCCGGTCCATGCCTCCTGTCCCGCCCCGGTCCATGCCCCCTGTCCCGCCCCGGTCCATGCCTCCTGTCCCGCCCCGGTCCATGCCTCCTGTCCCGCCCGGTCCATGCCCCTGTCCCGCCCCGGTCCATGCCTCCTGTCCCGCCCCGGTCCAGGCCTCCTGTCCCGCACCGGTCCATGCCTCCTGTCCCGCACCGGCCCATGTCTCCTGTCCGGTCCCTTTCCACGCCACCAGTCCCGTCCCGTTCCCTGCCTCCTCTCAAGTTGCGGGACCAGTTAACCTCCTGTCCTGAACGGCCGAGCTCGCTAGCCTCCTGTCCTGAGCGGCTGAGCCTGCTAACCCCCTGTCCTGAGCAGCCCAGCCTGCTAAACTCCTGTCCTGAGCAGCCCAGCCTGCTAACCTCCTGTCCTGAGCAGCCCAGCCTGCTAACCTCCTGTCCTGAGCAGCCCAGCCTGCTAACCTCCTGTCCTGAGCAGCCCAGCCTGCTAAACTCCTGTCCTGAGCAGCCCAGCCTGCTAACCTCCTGTCCTGAGCAGCCAAGCCAGCTAACCACCGCCGGCCCCCTGAGCGATGCAGCCGTCGCCGCCGGCCCCCTGAGCGATACAGCCATCGCCGCCGGCCCCCTGAGCGATGCAGCCGTCGCCGCCGGCCCCCTGAGCGATGCAGCCGTCGCCGCCGGCCCCCTGAGCGATGCAGCCGTCGCAGACGGCTCCCTGAGCCGGTCTCCTGAGCGATGTAGCCATCGCAGTCTGTCCTGTCTGCGCCGCCGTCCTCCTGAACGGTCCTGTCTGCGCCATCGTCCTCCTGAGCGGTCCTGTCGGCGCCGTCGTCCTCCTGAGCGGTCCTGCCTGCACCGCCGTCCTCCTGAACGGTCCTGTCTGCACCGTCGTCCTCCCGAGCGGTCCTGTCTGCACCGCCGTCCTCCTGAGCGGTCCTGTCTGCACCGCCGTCCTCCTTAGCGGTCCTGTCTGCACCGTCGTCCTCCTGAGCGGTCCTGTCTGCACCGTCGTCCTCCTGAGCGGTCCTGTCTGCACCGCCGTCCTCCTGAGCGGTCCTGTCGGCGCCGCCGTCCTCCTGAATGGTCCTGTCTGCACCGTCGTCCTCCTAAGCGGTCCTGTCTGCACCGTCGTCCTCCTGAGCGGTCCTGTCTGCACCGTCGTCCTCCGGAGCGGTCCTGGCTCCACAAGAGCCTTATTCTGGACCACTCTCTCATCTCCGGCTTTCACAACCAGTTCCCGGACAGGATTAGGCCTTCAGATACGCCAGGTGGCGTTCTTTGAGGGGGGGGTACTGTAACGTCCCGCTCCCTTCCTGTCCGTTCTCCAGGTTTTCCCTTTCCTCCCGTGTCATGTTTGGATTCCCTGTGTCCGTGTTTTCCCTGTCGCTACAGGCTGGGCGTGCCCCTTCTGTCTGTTCCTCTCTGTTCCCTCACTTCAGGTTCAACCTATCTCCTTTCCCCCTTCTTGCATGCATTCCGCACCAGTCAATTAGTCAATCACCTCTCGGTTACATTCCTCATGCTTTTGGTGATTGGTTTCAATTTCACTCCCCTACTTATACCTCCCGCTGGCTGCTATTCGGCGCCAGTTCGTTAACGTTGTTCGTGCGTGTCATGGTCTCCTGGTTTCTGGTACTACTTGACTGAAAGCTCTGTTGTGGTTTTTTCCCTGGCTAACTCCTTGGTTCCAAGTCCAGTGTTCTGTAATATCCAGCCTGTAGCAGTCAAGTCTCCCCTGTTTGTGTTGCGGTACCCCTGCTCCCATCCCAGTTAACGTTGCCTGTGCAGTGGGGTGCTCCGCCTCAGCCCAGTTCCTGTTGGACCCCACGGTCCCAGATCCCGTTCCCGTGATCCAGTTCCTGTTGGACCTCCCGGGTCCAGATCCAGTTGCCTGCGCAGTGGGGTGCTCTTCCTCAGTCCAGTTTCCTGTTGGACCCCCCGGTCCAGAGCCCGTTCCCGTGATCCAGTTCCCGGTTGGACCTCCCGGTCCAGATCCAGTTGCCTGCGCAGTTGGTGTGCTCTGCCTCCAGTTCCAGTTTACCTGTTTGGACCCCCCGGATCCAGACGCCCGTTCCACCCCCGTTGGATCCAGTTCGCTGTTGGACCTCCCGGTCCAGATCCAGTCCAGTTCCTTGTTGGACCCCGCGGTCCAGAGCCCGTTCCCGTGATCCAGTTCCTGTTGGACCTCCCGGTCCAGATCCAGTCCGGTTCCGGTTCGGAACCCACATCCTGTCTCAAGTCCAGTTCCCGGTTCGGAACAAAACCTCCGTTCCACGTGACCCAAAAAAAGTTCCTGTTGGACCTCCCGGTCCTGATCCAGTCCCAGTTCCGGTTCGGAACAAACCTTCGTTCCCGTTTTTTTTTGGTTTGGTGTATTCGGTTCCAGTGTGGGCCTCTCCCGGTCCAGTACAAGTCCAGCTCCGGTTTTGGAGCAGTTCGCTACTTCCTGGGACCCTCTTAACTATTTGTGTTAAGTTTGTGTTGAGCTTGGGGACTACCCCATAAGCTTTGTCGAAATAAATCCTCATTTCTGTTTCCCTGTATCTTGGTCGTTGCATTTGGTTCAGCCCTGTTGGTGTGGGGTTCGTGACAGATCAGAAATAGTCTTGAGTAAAAAAAAACAGAAACAAAAAACTATAAATCAAATTATCACTGCAAGACAATCTACATGGTGGAATGAATGGATACAAGCAATACAATATAGCAGAAGCAACTGTATGTCAAAATCCATTGGTATTCTACTTATAGAATGTAATTGCTGAAAATGGACTAATGGCGTTTTTTTGGCCAAAAAAAGGTGGAAAAGATATTTTACTTTGACGACTACTTTTGCTTTGATGACCATTTTATAATTGTGGAGACGGTACATAAAAAGTCTGAAATTTCTTGCATTTGTCCATGTCTGATCAATAAATAA
>JAKUDI010001472.1:0-19147 GCA_022702515.1 Ilyophis sp. 1 JC-2022
GCCCTGCAGTAGATGAGCGAAGTGGCCGAGCAGGAACATAGTTCTGGAATCAAGTCCTGCAAGGTAGACAGGGCCTGTCTATTGGCTGCAGTGTAGGCCAGGGTCAGAATCTTTGAACTCCCCCTGATCCTGGCTGCCAACAGGCCCAGCCAGTGGATTGACCTGACACAGGGGGGTGACATGTGAAATTTCGGGAGGTTGAAACCACAAGCCGGGCAGCTGCGTTCTGGATGAGTTTAAGAAGGCAGGATGGCACAGGCTGGTAAGCTTGCGTGCAGGGAGTTACAGTAGTCCAGGCGTGAGGTGACCATAATCTGGACCAAAAATCTGGGTGGAGTAGGTGGTCGAATCCTCCTGATGTTGTACAGGAGGAGCCTGCAGGACCGTACCGTCGCCCTGATGTGGTCTTTGAAGTCCAGCTTGGTCGTCTAGGACCACCCCCAGGTTCTTTGCAGAGCGGGAGGCAGCCACCATGGTCCCGTCGACGGTGATGGAGAGTCAAGTAGTGGGGAGGTCTTGTATGGCATGAAGAGGAGCTCTGTCTTGTCGAGGTTGAGCTTCAGGTGATGGGTAGTCATCCACTCAGAGATGTCGGCCAGACAAGCAGATATCCTCTCCTTCACCTGTTGGGTAGAGGGAGGGAAAGAGAGGAAGAGTTGAGTATCGTCAGCATAACTATGGTATGAGAAGCCATGTGAATTGATTACTGAAGCAAGAGACTTTGTGTAAATGGAGAACAGCAGAGGACCCAGTACAGATCCCTGCGGGACTCCTGTAGACAGGGGATGGGGTGCAGAGACAGAACCCTTCCAAGAGACTTGGTAGGATCTATCAGTGAGGTACGATACAAACCAGGAGAGGGCAGTCCCAGAAATGCCCATCTCAGAAAGTGTGGAGATCAGGAGTTTGTGGTTGACCGTGTCGAACGCTGCAGACAGGTCAAGTAGAATCAGGACAGAGAAGAGGGATGAGGCTCTAGCAGTGGAGAGTGTCTCAGTCACGGCCAGAAGAGCAGTTTCCGTGGAATGTCCGGTTCTGAAGCCGGACTGATGGGGGTCAAGCAGGTTGTTCTGGTGGAGAAAAACAGACAGTTGGTTACGGACAGCTCGTTCAAGAGTTTTGGACAGGAAGGGCAAGAGATAGAGGACGGTAGTTCCTGACATCAGAGGGGTCCAAGCTAAGTTTTTTAAGGAGTGGGGTTACACGGGCAGTCTTAAAAACAGCACCACAGGTTAGGGAGGTGCTGATAATAGAGGACAGATATGGAACGAGCTCAGCGAGTATTGACTGGAGGACTGCTGACGGGATGGGGTCCAGTGGACAGGGGGTTGCGCGATGGTGCGTCACAAGTTGCAGCACATCTGCATCCTCCAGAGTCTTGAAGGACGACAGCGTGGCGATGGGTTCGGTATGGGGGATGTGGGGTGTCACCTGATGTGTGAAGCAGTTGCGGATCTTGGCCACCTTCCCCTCAAAGTGGGTCAGGAAGTCATCTGCAGAGAGGGTGGGGGTGGAGGGGGGATAAGCAGGGAGGAGAAGGGAGAAAAGAGTTTCCGTGGATTAGACACACATGCATTAATTTTTAGTCTGAAAAAATTAAGTCTTAGCCGATGTAGTTGCAGCTGTGAAGGCTGCCAGTAGAGTGTGATAGGAGGCCAGGTCATCTGGGGATCTGGATTTCCTCCATATTCTCTCATCCAGGAAAGTGCCGAGCGGACCTGGAAGGCGATAGAGAACTACAATGTTAAGTGTAGATGGGTGGGTTACAGTGACTGCATGAAACTCAAAAGAGGAGAAATTCAGGCAGTGTGCAGTGGGAATAGAGAATTTCCAGGATGTGGAAATCAGCAGACCAGTACCCCCGCCTCGGCCAAAGGCCCTGGGGGTGTGGGAGAAGGAATAGCCAGCAGACAGAGCAGCGGGAGTGGCTGTGTTATCTGGAGTGATCCAGGTCTCAGTGAGGAGGGACTTCACCTTGGCGTAGGCAGTGATGAAGTCAGTTTTCTGGACAGCTGAGAGGCAGTTCCATAGTCCTTCCACCACCGAGAGTTCCTTATGAAAGGACGGGTGGGCAGACCAGGTTAGCCGGGCAGCGCCTGCGATGGTTGGGCCTCCTGGCGCGAGGCATATAGCACAGAGGAATGGGGGTTATACACATGGTAGGGGCGATAAGCCAAATTAGGTGGTGAAAAGATAAGAACAAACAGACAAGTCATACAAATTGGCGACGAGGCTGCCGTACTCAGGTGAAGCTAGTTGAGATTAGCAACACAAAATGCCGGTTGTTGGCTTAATACTAGCTACAAATCAGCTTAAACAGATCGCTAACTACTGCAATTTACCTCAGCTACACAATGACTACAAAGCGGTTCAATTATCTAATGCACAGCTAAAACCGAATGTAAAAAAGATACTTAACCGATCTGACAGCAGAAGCCTACTGACCAGGCCTTAGGCCTAGTTTATACTGTGTAAGACACACAGCTATGAGCTGTGTTTTACACAGTATAAACTAGCCCTTAGGGTGGCATAAGGCTAGGGCTCTGTAAATTAGCATTCACCTGTAGCATTTGTTACTGTTATTTATAATGAAAAGGCATCCTCCTTATATTATTCCATGTGATTTTAATCCATTGTTATCAGATGTTAGTAACTGTTAAGCAATACAGTAGCTGTTTTACAATTCTATTTTATCAGTTTTTCAGAAACATCAGTATTTTCCAGTATTTATTACTGCAGTTGTATTGTTGTCATATTGTATGGTATGATTTTATGACTGTATTTTATGACATTGCTGACAATGATTTTGAGAAGAAAAGAACATGTATGATTTTATTTGCTGCTGTTTAAATAAAGAGGAAGAACGGCATCGTCTTCACAACAAACAAACTCTCTCTTGTATTTATTAATCTGTCTATACACATATCATTATCTTAGTGTTGTCTCAACATCTGAGACCTGTTAGATCACACACACACACACACACACACACACACAGGGTTAAAATGTCTGATTTGCATATATAAACTTGTTTGTGTCTTTTATCACAGATATCGCCTCAAATTGAATAGCCTTGAATGTCCTGGAAGCATATTGTCTACAACAATTGAAAATTTTCTTTGTTTCAGAAATAATGTAATGACATGGTATTCACTATCATATCACCTAATGACATACTAATGACAAGTTAAAATGCTATCACTTTATTTGACATGGTCTAAATAATGTCATGACACTGGCATGCACCTCACAACCACAACATAAAATTTGTTAATTTCCTAGAATGGGTATAAGGACAATGCAAATAAAATTTAAAAAAACAAGATTAGCACAGTGACATGAAACTGTCAGGATGGGAACATTTCCACCTGTATTTTAAAAGAGTTGTTGCAGGGATGAATTTCAGAAGGTGTGGTTCTCCCAAAGGTTAAGGTTGGTTTCACAGCAAATTAACATTGGTATCTATCTATGATGATGAACTCATCCAAAAGAATATAAACTCATGACAATGTGTTTTAGTATGAGGTGTCACTATTTGGCAACTGGCACATAGTGACATTGATGGGGAATCAGTGTTATGACACCCCTGTCATAGTGAGCCTGACAGGGTACCATGACAGGTGTTATGTCATGGTAATGACACTGTCATTTCCATGTCATGACGACCACTGTCAAATAAAGTGTTACCATTTATTTGTACAGGGATGTGCAGAGATGTTACAAGAGTACACAATGTACTTAAATCCTGCAGCTTAACAAAAGATACAAAAAAGTAAAGATTGAAAAAGGAGGCATGAGTGAGAGGTCTGTAGGTGGCTCTATGTTAGGGTGCGCCATCTACAGAAAGAAGACATTTAATGAAAGCAGAAAAGGATGAATAAGATGGTTCAGGGTCAGTGGGCACATGACTGGTTTGTAATCAGGTGCTGTTTGTATGTGTGCTTGAAAGATGAAGGTGATGTGATAGTTCTGATGGATAAAGGGATTGCATTCCAGATTTTGGTGTAGTGATGGTGAAAAGATCTTAGTTATTTTTGAAGTGTGATACAGGGTTCTGGAGGTCAGTGGTGGAACGTGTGGCACCGTAGTGTTGACGTGAGAAGTGTTTGGATATGAGGTTACATATGATTTGGTAGTAAAATTTTATAGAGGCCGCTGCAAGTTGTAGGGCTGTACAGTCGTGGGTCCAATGAGGGAGTTGTGAGTGTATTTTATATGCTCTGTTGTATAATCTGGCAATTTGTTCAACAGCATCTTTAGTTGTCAGTGTCCAGAGGGAGACACGGTAGTCTAGAGTAGACATAATAGTGGCATTCAGGTAAGCAAAAGATACAGATGTGGTCATATAATAAGAGTACTAAAAATCCCAGAATGATACTTATTTCTGGGTTTTCGCTGGTAATAGTATGGGAGATGTTTTGCATACTGCATGTCAATAAATGGTATGCAGTAAGCAGTACACAGGACGTAGTCAATACGGCTCTGATTTGGACACAGCCTAAGCTTGCTACTCGCTACAGAAGTTCACAGAACCATGGCCTGAAACTTGTTGTGATTCGTTGGAGTACTGTGGGCGTTAGTTTTAAAATCGGATTGGCTACGTATATTTGTGGTTTTCTTTCATAGACCATAGAAAAATAGATTTCTTTGCACATCTTGCTGTGAGGATTATCTAAAAAATCCACAACATCCACACGTGATTCCACATGCACCATGCGTTGCGTAAATGCAGTCATTAGTTCAGGAGGCATTTGTTTGTGAGAAAAAAAAAATTGTGAATCAGTTTATTTATTTATTGTATATAATAATACCTCCATACTTCGCCTTCCAGATACAAAATTTATATCAGGGACCTCATTTATAAAAAGTACTTTAGATCAAATTTTATCTTATGTGTGGCATACATAGAAAATCACAACAAATTAGTGATTTATAAAATTTCAACGTTACTCCATTTGACTGTGGAAACGGTCATAGTTCCACGTCAGGTCTTCACTTCACATACACACATTACCTGCTGGTTATGCCTAAGGGTCTAAACATACCTCCCGGTAACTCCTTTACCAGGTTTATCATTAGCTGTCTGAATTATTGTTGAAAAACATCATATGGGGACAATGTTGGTGATTGAAAAACCATTTTATTTAAAAAATAACACAACCATATTCAAAATAACCTATTTAGATTATTGAAACCAATATACAGTCTTTCTTACACGGCACCACAGCAATACAATAAAGTGACCCATCCATAAATACAATAAAGTGGTGGGTTGTAAATGAGCACACGCTACAAATGTTTCTCTGTCCTATCTTGGACAGGATTTTATTGTGTTTCCTCTCACATAGAATAAGTGCATGCCATGGTGGCTGTTCACTTATTAACATTCAGACACACTTTCTTTATGTAGATTCAATTTAATACATACATATTCTGATTATAATAATTCCCTCAAATCTGAACCCTAAAAGCAGTTCAGTACGCTGCGCAAAGGGTGCTGCAGACCAAAAATAAGTCCATATAAGATTGCCTTGGCATCCCTGAAAATGAATGGTGTCCCAGAAGCAGCTCTTTCAACCACAATCCAAAAATAAATGTCTGGTAATATAAAGTAAAACAAATATCAAGTAAATGCACTGTTGTCTTTATTATCAGAAAAAAAAAAAGCACAATTTCCTTTACATAATTGAAATGTTTAAAATCACTATTTACTTGAAATACGTTTAAGACACCAGATATTTACCACATTTAATAATACTGCTTATCATAACTGAATAACCCTTTGTTAGTAACAATGACCTATACATCTGATATACTCAATCACAGACACATGCACCCACCACTCTGGAGCCATGCTCAGAACCATGAAACTTGTAGTACACAGCAGTCAGGAAGAAAAAGGCTAACTTGGAAAAAATAAAAAGGCGAACTTGGCAGAATGTAAAGACTGGGTTCAGCAAATCAGATCAGTAGGCCACTGAAACACTGGAGACTCAGTGTTGGGGTGTGTAATCTTGAATGTAATGCATTCTGGAAATACGCTATGTCCAGACAATGTTCTGCAGTTAAAGCTAGGAAAGAAATATACAAAATGAAGAACAATCTTTCTCATGTACACAGGGGAAATCAGAGTTTGGAGAGTAAAATCCCTCTCACATGATAACTGTCTCAATTTGGTATGAGTGGGGGCTGAGAGTTTGTTTGTGGGCTGAGTCCGGAAATGGGGTCACATGAGTGACAGGGACTGAGGGCACTTGGCCGGCCCACCGGGACGGAGGGCGTCGGTTTGCAGGACGGGCGGGGCGAGAAAAGCCCTTTTTCATACAGACGGAGGACTTTTGGCTCTCCTGAAAAGATGAAAATGTAAAGAAGTTACCAAACAAGGCAATTCCTTCTCCAGAAATATACACATCAGACATGAGAGGACAACGTGGCTTGGATTATAGTAGAATTAAACTCTTTGAAAACTACAGTGGTTTACAGGGTAGAGTGACAGCCAACATAATTAATTTTGTTAACATATTAGTGTTGTTACAGCTTCCTTTAAATGTCTTGAATGTCTGAATAAATGGACTTGGGATGCGTTTGTGGGTGTGTACATGTATCTATGTGTATGTGTTTGCGTGTGTGTGTGTGCGTGTCAACTGACCTGTGGTGTTTCCTGCTGACAGGGTAACTGTGGGTGTGTCTTGGGAGTGTCAGATTGGTGCTCTATCCCCAGCATGCCCAGAAGCTCGATGAGGTCATCATGCTGTCCTGAGTCATTCGGACCCCATTTCTGACCCTGCTGGAACCTGTCAGAACACTCATATCCCCTTAGGTTGGGTTCTTCCTCTCTGCAACTGGACCAGAAATCTTGGGTCTGAGCATGTGAAGCAGGAGCCGTTGGCCTGAAAGGTTTTTCATTCACAGCCTGAAACCTGGGTTCCCAGGCTGAACCCATGGGCTTCCTTCCCTCACTATTCTCCACAGACTGAACTGGAGGATATGACCCCCTGGGTCTGCTACTGACACCCATCTCAGATACTATCACATTCTCCTCCTCAAACCCTTGCCCCACACCTTTCCGTGCCACAGTTGGGCTTCTCCATGAGCTTTTCGGTGAGCCCCTGGAGTCCATGGGCATACTCTT
The DNA here is from genome assembly GCA_022702515.1 of Ilyophis sp. 1 JC-2022. Lineage (NCBI taxonomy): Eukaryota > Metazoa > Chordata > Actinopteri > Anguilliformes > Synaphobranchidae > Ilyophis > Ilyophis sp. 1 JC-2022. The sequence goes on from JAKUDI010001472.1 coordinate 7,133, forward strand.
CCCCACAGTCTCTCTGTCCACTGGCTGAAATTGGCCCCTGGGGAACTTTTTGTTGTCTGGTGGTCTACAGTCTATCTCTGTTGCCAAGGTACAGCCCTCAGGAGGCCATTTTTGGACAGGCACGAATGTGGATGACTTAATGTTTCCAACCCTGCAGTGGAAGGAGCCAGTATTGCACTTAGAATCTGCAGGCACTATATTGGCAAGGACCCCAGAGTCTGTCAGAGTCTTTCCCTCGTTCTCCTGCAGCATGGCTTCAAACTTTCTGAGCACAGAGGGGCTGGTGCACTTCCTGTCTGTGAGGACACAGGGGCTATGACACTTCTTGTTGGTGAAGGATTCCTGAACAGGAATTTGTGGCTCTGGAGAAATTGAACTGTTCAGGCACCATGCAGTGTTGCGTGGAGGAATGGGAGGGGCCTCTGGCTTCCATGAGGACGGTTTGACCCCCATGTCTGCCTTATTCAAGCTCCTGTTTGCCGTTTCCCTGGAGTTGTCACCCCACTGGTTCTCCCAGTCCCAATCTGCTTCACTCCTGAGACAAAGACAAAATTCAATCAGATTAAATATTTTCACTGAAACTGCCTCAGCTGCAAATCCAACCTGCACGAGTGTGAACAATTTAAATTAAGCTATGCTTAAATGAGGGCAGTCGCATTGCAGAGTTCAGGAGTTGTCACAATGCCTTTACCTCTTATCACTTGATTTTTTCCTGATCACATCCTGATAGCTGCAAAGATCCTCGCTCACTCTGGCGATATCTTTCAGAGCCTGAGGTGGAGAGAGGAAGGGATAGACTAAATTGAATGAATGGCAGGGAATTGGAAGTTGGGCCAAAAACATATAAATATGAATTTACTGACATTTTAATCAAGATTCATATGTGTTGGTGTGTAAAGGAGTGTCCTCCAACATACCTATTATTAATTTGAAACCGCTAGTTTCTAGGCTAAGACCTCCCCAACAATAGCACAATATGTGATGAATAGTCACAAACTGCATTCACAAAAAGACCAACTGGTTGACCAAAGGATCAAACTGATTTCTTTTTTTTACAATAACTGATTATGAGCCTGCAACTGAATGCCATTTCTCCATTTCAGGCAAAGAGGTATGAGCAGATACATTCACGTTGGCTAACAAATGTTTTGGCAGCAGTTGCTATAAATTGAGTGAACAAAAAAAAAAGCACAGAATTTCTTCTGGCTGTGCAAAATGCTATCATAAAATAAAATGAAAAAGGGGGGATTGTAAACTTCAGTCATGGAAGGCCCCAGTGTCTGCAGGTTTTTCTGGTTCCCTTTCAATCACCAGTCAATTTAGGCTTTAGGAACAAGGTGCTTGCAAATCATTGGCTTAAATTAAGCGTATACGCGCGGCCCTCCAAGATATTAGTTTAAGGTCCCTTCAATAAAAAAACGCTAATTCGGCTGGTCTCCAGCAAACGCTCATTGAGTGCCCAAAATAAAGCGGTGCCAATATATACAAAAATTGTAGCTTGTGAACAAAACAGGCTCCTTTACAGCTGCAAACAGCAAAGGTAAATTTATATTAACATCTGGATTACTCCTGTTGATTGTATCCGCTGCACACACTGTCTGACAACTCTTGCATAATGGAAAATACTTTCGATTCATATCTAGCATATCTCAATCATTACCATGGTCTACTGAGCCACAGTTAGAGGCTGGAAACCAAATGGAAACAATGGGGGTAATGTTACAGTAACCTATCTGTTATATAACAATATGCTTTCATGTTGTATGTACTTACACATATGTACTGCATGTATGAAACAACTATTTAAGGAGGCACTCAATTCCTTATTAGTCAAGTAGAAAATTGTACTGTGTCTATAATTTAGCAAATTTTTGTCTGAAAGCTGAAAGAGTTTCTGAGTTGATGAGGATGCTCACAGAGTTGACTGCACAAGTGTTCTTCTGCCTCTTTTCATTGTTGCAGGCGTGACGTGGCTGGCTGTGTTCCATGCTCTGGCATCCGTTGGTGGCTCTGATGGAAGTGCTTTGTCCACAGGAGGAGGGGATATGCTTCAACCCCTGTCCCAAACAGCTGTGTAAGATATCTTCCAGCTCCACGTCCACCGAGTCCCTCCTGCCATGGCTACAGTGGTCTGCAGGGTGACTGCAGCCATTACTATGGAGATTAGGATAGCTATAACCGTTACTATGGCAACCAACAGGATCATAGCCATCGTTGCTGAAGCGATCCTGCAGGGCAATGGAACCTGCATTAGCATGGCGATTCAGAGGGTTATTGATGCCATTGCTATGGTGATTGGTAGGGTCAAAGTATCCATTGCAAGGATGTCTGGGAGGGGCAGATTGAGCACTTTTTTCAGAGTTAGGAGGAAAGCTGTCCTGCGTCCTGCTGTCCAGCCCAGTAGTGTTTCCTTCTCGACGAGCCTTCACCTCATTATACAGCTGAAACAACACCATACAACACAATCATTATATAATTTAAATGACACCATACAACACCCTACATAACAACACGCACATGCACGCAACACACTTTTGTAAAAGGATGCTCTACACAGCTGCATGCACACACAACCACAAATCCAACTAACTATGTCTCAGTGTTGGTTAGAATGGGTGTATTTAAGTCTGGATTGGACTAGGTGTTTGAGTTTGGGATGGAGTAGGCATGTTTTGAATTAGTTTGGATTGGAGTGGGTGTGTTTTAGTGAATGTGAGTGGATTGGCTTGAATCCAGGCTTGGTGAGTATCCTTGAGTGTGGGTTGGAGTGAGTGTGTTTCAATGTGGAAAGGATAATAGTTTGGAAAGGATTGGATGTTTTTGAGGTTGAATAGGAGCGGATGGGTTTGCATTTGTGTTGGATTGGGTGCTTGAATTTCGGTTTGACTGGGTTCATTTCAGTTTAGGACAGGAGTTCTAATTGGAGTGAATGTGTTTGAGTATGGATCTCACCTCCTCGATGTTCTTCTGCATGTCTCTAAGCTGGCTCTCCCACTCTTTCCTCTCTGCATCAAAGCGCTCCAGCAGCATAGCTTCATCCTGACCCCACCTCCCCTCGCCATGCTCTAGCCGGCATTGCAGGTCCATGGCAGCCATGGGTGAGCCCGTTCTTTTCCTCCAAAACTAAGAGAAGCTCAATTCAGTGTCTATTCTGATTTCACCAATGTCTAATTTTGGTTCAGATGGCAACAAGGTCTGTCTTCTTGGTTCAAATGGTAAGAATGTTTCTGTCTTTTTGGTTCAGAACGAATCAATGTCTCTGTCCTTTTGCTTCAGATGGTACCAATGTCTGTCCTTTTGGTTAAGACGGAATCAATGTCTCTGTCCTCTTGGTTCAGAAGGAATCAATGTCCTTTTGGTTATCAGTGTCTCTCTGCAACCATCTTGGCTCCTGTCTTCCAGCTGTGGGCACAGAGAAATACATGCATGGCATGTTAGATACTGCCCAGCTCTACATGCTCACAGGAAGTGTGATGCCAAAGGTAACCAGAGGGCATACTCTTCATTGAGAATGACAGTCAATACTCCTGGTTAGCAGCTGTGTGAAATATATTTCATTGAGTTTATTCATTCAATTAATTTAAGGAAGACAGAGACTTAATGTGTGATAGGTTTATTATTATAGTTAGACTTTATACAAGCTTGCCCATTTTAGCTTTGAGACTTAATGTATGAGAGGTTTATTATTATAGTTAGACTTTATACAAGCTTGCCCATTTTAGCTTTGAGACTTAAGGTATGATAGGTTTATTATTATAGTTAGACTTTATACAAGCTTGCCCATTTTAGCTTTGATGCTTAATGTATGAGAGGTTTATTATTATAGTTAGACTTTATACAAGCTTGCCCATTTGTTAAATGAATAGCTTCAAGAGCAGATTCATTCCTGCCCACGTGCTCCTGTGCCTGACACCAGCATACACTCCTGAAGCATTTCCAAAACTCAATATTTGTCACCCAAATGGAGAAGGTGTGAGAAACCCCAGGATTTATAGTCCAATATTTTTGAATGTGTAGCACTTAGCCGCCATATTGACTGGACCTAGTACAATGACTGCTGAAAATGTATCCTTCCATCACTTCCATACCTGGTGTCACAACAGAATTGTGCGTCTTTCTCATGCAGAAGCTCTTAGGTTTTCCCTCACCCTATTAAAGGTGTGCAGGTCTACTAGAGCATTAGTGTTGGGTACTGATAACATGATTTACATTCAGGCATACAACACCTCACAGAAGGGTTACCAGCAGGTGGGTGGGGTGTTGCAGGAGGGGGGTAGCTCTTCTGCCCTAAACAGAAGCTGACACCCAGTAACTACTCCCCTTCCAAAGTACAAGTATCCAGAAATACACTGAGTGACGCAAGAGTAAGGTATTATTTTTACCCCTTGTAACTATGCATCGTATAGTGCCTTTCTCCTGTACGTCAACCGCTAGAGGATACAGAGAGTAAATAAACGAAGAGGACTGATGTAAATTATTAATTTAACACAGTTGTAGGCTTTTATCAGCCAAAACACATTGGAAGTTTCCATACTCATAAGATGTTATAGGCTTCAAACTAATAATTACCTATTATTACTGATCAATAGCCTGTTCATGCTTAAATCAGCTGCACTGAAACAGTACCATATTACTTGTGACAAATGTAACATTAATCAATGCTTATTTTCATCAACTTTTTTCATGAAAAAGTTATATAAATTTCACATCTACTATAATTACATCTATTCATAAAAGTAGTGTCTTACCTTTTCTCTTTATGGTCAGTGACACAAATTGCATTTTTGGAGCAGGGTTCATGAATTGCAGTAGATTTAAGTCATTCCATTCGGATTACAGTAACTGCGTGGATGCATCCATGCAGAAAAGAAGAGACAAGATACAATAGTTCTGCTCTCACCCGCTTCTACACAACGTCTTGTGAAACATTCGCTCGCACGACTCCACAGGGGTTTAAGCGTGACATACAGTTATAGGAGTCAGTTCTTAGCAGCAATCCCGCCCCCTCTTGACCATGCACGTATTTTCGGGTAAACAAGTGCAGTTCCAGCGCACAGTCAGGCTTTATAGTGAGACATTGAGGCATAGGGTGGCGTCCTAGCAGGAGCCAAGATCAAGTGTCATTATGTCAGATGCGTTCCGGTACTGATTGGGGACTGCTGTCACAGAATTCTTGGTTATATTTATTTTGCCAGAAAGGAGTGTTTACATTGCTATTTTAATCACACAGCCGCTGCGCGCATAGGAACTTGTGTTGCTGCTCTGAATTAGGATTTGGCAGATCTGCTCTCAAGGCGTCAATGCTATGATAATTTGTGACGCTGATGATGCCAATATAATTAAATATGACCTTGGCTTGGCTTGGCTCAGCTAGCTCATGTTTTAAACTGACATTTCCAGAAATGATAGCATGTCAGTGGCACCCTGGTAAACGTGGTTAGTCGCTTCATAATATTGGCTTTTATGTTGACACGTCATTTCTGGTGAAGATTGCTCAAGAGTCATGTGGCACTAAGCGCGCACTCGGCAAATGACCTAAATAACTTGAGGGACCTTCACAGAGGAAAACAGGCTTGTTACAAAACGCACCAGTCAGACAGCTAAAATGTCCACCTTGAGTAAAAATGCCCATGCAACAGCTAGCCTATTTAAATATTGCATTTTCCCCTGCATGTTTCCATAAAAATAAACAAACCAACATAGATTATACATATGTATGTGTGTATATATATATATATATATATATATATAATATAAAACATAGTAACAGTTTAACTTTAAAGAATTTTATGATTTGTAAGAACTGTCACAAAACTATAGCTTACAGTTGATTTTTGGCCTACCTTTCAACATGTAGCTTCTGAGTTCAACTAGCCTGCTGAGGCACAGATCTGAAAGTTATTTAAAAATAATAATAATACACTGTTAAAAAAACAAAACATTTTGAAACCTCTAAAGTGGTGGAAAAGTATTATTATTTTTTTGCTTATCTTCATTAGCCAGAACACGTTAATACTTAGCAGTCCATTTAATAGTTGAATTGCTGTTTCTGTACGGATACTGTGCTTCCTTTCTTGAAAGCATTTGTTTGTGTTGCATAATAGTAGCCCAACCCAGACAGTTCTGTTCACATTGGTGAAGTGCTGCATACAAATGATCACATTCAAGAAAAAAAGAATACTGCAAGAATACAAGACCCAATCTTTACCCTTCACATTATGGGCTATAGAGTGCCAACTCAGTGGCTTTTCTGTACATGAGAACTACAAAATTGTGGAGAGGAAGCATTATTCTGTTTTTAATAGGAATCAATGATATTTTTTCCAACCATGTCACAAATATTAGTATACACTGTAGTTTAATAAAATAATATATTTTAGTAATACTTAGGTGGACAAGAACATTATGATTCAAATTATGCAATTCAAAATGTTTCATTTCATTTCATTAGGTACTAGTGAACATTATGTTTACAGTGCTTCCTCATGTATACAGTGGGGTGCAAAAATTTGGGCACTCCTGGTCAAAATTCCTTTTACACTTAAGTGAACAGAAGCTAACCTGACCTCTAAATGGTACAAAGTTATACATGACACATTTCTTCACATTTTAAAGCATGATTACTTTTATTTACTTTAATTTTTTACAGTTTCAAAATAAAAAGAAAAAGAAAATGGCCCTGTGCAAAAGTTTGGGAACCCTTTTGGATTATTGTTTGTATCTTTTTAAAAAGATGATGGCCCAGGCCCAGGTGATTTACTCAACGGGTCATATGAATATAATTCCAGGGCTGAACTATTTATTCTGAAATAACTCCATGCCTTCTAAAGCATCCGACTGCAGTGGCTGTTCTGTCTGGTGTTAACAACCATGTGCTCCTCTAAACAGTTGCTGAGGGATGTCAGAATCAAGATAGTTCACTTCCACTAAGGAGAAGGCTAAAAAACTCTCTCAATGTTTCAAACTACCAATGTCCACTGTCAGAAACATTATCAAAAAATGGAAGATAAATGGAACAGTTGAAGTCAAGGCAAGATCAATTTTAGATAGAATGGCCGAGACCTGATGAGAAATGCACACATCACTGCAAAAGAGCTGCAAAAAAGAGTAGCAGATGCAGGTCTAGTTGTTACAGGACAACAATACAACATACTTTAAACAACAAAGACCTACATGGCAGATTTGCCAGAAAGAAGCCTTAAAGTGTATGAAGTATTCAAAAGAAAACCTTGAGATGCCTGAAGCACTTTAGAACAATGTGCTTTGGACTGACAAAGCCAAAATGGAACTTTTTGACCACAACTAAAGGTATGTTTGGAGAAAAAAGGGTGAAGCATTTGTATAGAAAAACACCTTGCCAACTGTTAAGCATGGAGGTGGATGTGGCAGCGGGGGGCACAGGAAATAATGTGCGGGTGGAAGGAAAAATGGATTCCACCAAATATCAAGAAATTCTAGAGGTTAATGTTCAAAGGTCAGTCAAGAAATTGAAGTTGAAAAGAGGTTGGGTATTCCAGCAAGACAATGATCCAAAGCATACCTCAAAATCAACCATGAAGTACCTCCAGGAAAGATGGATGAAGGTTTTGGAATGGCCACCACACTCCCCAGACTTGAATATTATTGAAAATCTGTGGAGAGATCTCAAACATGCCGTGCATGCAAGGAGGTCGAAGAACATTTCTGAGCTAGCGGTGTTCTGCCAGGACGAATGGTGAAAAATTCCAAAAGCAAGAATTGAAAGACTCTTAGCTGGCTACAGGAAGTGTTTGCAAGCCGAGGAGGAGTTACAGGGTTCCCAAACTTTTGCACAGGGCCGTTTTCCTTTTTTTATTATTTTGAAAATGTAAAAATAAAAAGTAATCTTGCTTTAAAATTTTATGAAATGTGTCATGTATAACTTTGTACCATTTAGAGGTCAGGTGAGCTTCTGTTCACTTAGATATTAATTGTAAAAGGCATTTTGACCAGGGGTGCCCAAATGTTTGCACCCCACTGTATTTATCAAATAGATCTAGATATTTTTGGGAAAATATATTAGGAAATACTGTAGTGTTGTTGCTTGCTAAATACAACTGGATTATAATAATGTATATTATTTATTCAAAATATCTATGTTCTGGAATGAGGCAAACACATAGGGTCAATTACAGCATGCCTAGCTGTAGTTTAAACCTCTAGACCACAGAAATGCATTACAACTAGAACAGCTATCCAAATCTGTGAAATAAGGATTAGCTGTTGTAATGCAGTTCTGGGATCTACAGGTTTAAACATGCTGTTTTCACTCCAGCTAACCATACTGCAATTGACCCATAAATGGTGAACATATCATTTATATTGTTTGCTTACCTTTTAACGTAGCATGAGTCCATTGTGTAAAAGCGTGTGGTCTCCAGTGTGTGGCCTAATTTGGGAGCTGTGGCATAAATGTGGCCATGCATGAATAATGAATTTCTTGCATTTTCTATGCCCAGGATGGCATGTTAAATCAACAAAACAAGAGAAAGAAAAGGACGTCACTGAAGGAGCGGAGAGTTTACAGGACAAAGAAAAGGGTGAAAAGAAAGATCAATTTAAAGATGGTGGCGTAGGAGAGTGAGGAAAAAAGCACAAGCATGAGAATAAGTAAAATGATGGGCTGAAACATCTGGGTGAGTCGAGACAAAAAACCAAAAGGGAACATTAAATGAGAGGAGAGAAAGAGAAAGCATCAGTGTGACAGAGTGGATGTTTATCATAAACACATCACAGTAAACAATCATAAATAAATCATAGATTTGCAAGAGGATGTATGCTGTCTACTGTCCCACACAAAAAAATTACAGGCCATATGATAAAAATGTGGAATTAATATACAGTGAGCACCATAATTCATTGGACAGTGATACAGTTTTTGTAATTTTGGTTCTGTACACTTAAGAGTTTGAAAGGATACAATGACAATGAGGTTCACGTGCAGACTGTCAGCTTTAATTTGAGGGTATTTTAATTCATATTGCATGAACTGTTTAGAAATTATAGAGCCTTTCGTACATAGTCCCCCTCATTTTCTGGTATCAAAAAATAGTGGACAGTTTAACATAATGTAGAATAAAATAATAATTTTAAATATTTGGTCGCATATCCTTTGCATCCTTCCTGATGTGACTTCCAACAATATTTAAAAAACTCTTGATATTTTCTTTTCTGATACTCTTACAATTCATATCTACTGCATATCTGGCAGCACAGTGATGGTTTAAAGCTCATCAGACCCTTGATGACTTAGAGCCATTTAGCCAACCATGTATTTTTTGATTCCTGAAAATGGGGGGACTATGTACAAAAGGTTCTATAATTTCTAAACGGTTCATCAAATATGGATGACAATACCCTCAAATTAAAGCTGACAGTCTGCACTTCAACCACATTGTCATTGTATCCTTTAAAAATCAAAGTGCTAGAGTACAGAACCAAAATAACAAAAAAAATGTGTCACTGTCCAATTAATTATGGTGCTCACTGTATATCTATATTTGTATTTAAGAATACCAGAAATATCGACTGTGTACTAGATGTGTACTAGATGGGAAATAACTAATTTGAATGAAATACACGCAATAGAATGTTTCAACACTTTAAAAAAAAGAACATATTATTCAATTATATATTGAATAATCACAAACAGATACTAACATACACACAGGTTCACGCACCTGACTTGCAGACAGAGGTTCCTCTTTATTTTGGTTTGGGGTCTTGGGAACCTCCAGGCAGTCGATGAAACCCTGCAGCTCCTTCTGGAAGGCCTTCATCTGGGTGTTGACATGGTACAGCAGCTCATGCTCTCGTATGCGGCTGCCTTCGTCTTCCTTGTCCGTCCCGCTGAAGGAGCCGCTGTTGGCCAGGTAGACACGGGCCTCTGTGATGATCGCACTGGTGTCGGAGACGAGCCAGTCGACTGTCCGGCTCAGCTGCTCTGCCTCTGTGCGGATGCCAGCCATTTGCTGGCGGTCCCGGAAGGCCCTGGATATGAAGCAGCCCTCCGGTGAGTGGAAGGAGCAGGCGGGGCTGATGCAGTGGGCGTTCGCCACCTGCTCTGGCTCGCTCTCCCCTCCCACAGGACCCTCCCGCTTGTGGGGCGGCGGGCATGAGTTTTCGTCGCTCTCATTTTGCTCTCCGTCGCTGTCACAGTGCTGCGGCGCGCTGGACAGGAGCATGCCGTTCTCATACTGCAGCCGGAGCACTGCGCCGCTCAACTCGTTGACGTGCAGCCGCGTGGCCTTCAGCTCGTCCTGCAGGGTGTCGGCCTTGCCGCCCTCATGCGGCTTGGCCCTATGCTGCCGCAGGTTCCGGAGCTCGCCGCTCACCCTCCGGTTTTGGTCCTCCAGGTCAGCCAGGCTCCTCCGCAGCTGCTCCGTCTCCTCCTCTGCCAGCTGCAGTTGCTGCTGCAGGTCAGTCCCGCCCCCTCCTGCTGGCTCCACCCCCCGCATCTCTCCCAGCTCCTTCCACAGGCCCTGGTTTTGCACCTCCAGCACCGCAATCTTGCGGCTCAGTGCGTTGGCTTCCTCCTCTGCCAGACGCAGCCGCAGCCTGAGCTCCGCCTGACGGGCACTTGGGGGCCCGCCCAACTCGCCCTTGGGCAGGGGGCTGTCCAGTTCTCCGTAGAAACAGTGGTACTTCTGTAGCTCCTGCTCCTGCCGGTCCTTATCCTTGTCGATCTTTGCTATCTTCTTCCTCATCAGGCTGGCCTCCTCCTTAATCAAGGCCAGCTGGCATTTCAGGTCATCATTCTGCTCCTGAAATTACACCATTTAAATTTTTTTTATTTTGTATGACAATCAGACATATGAACCAGACAGTTTATCCTGCGTTTTTTGACCACATTGTGTGCTGTATATTGTGTGATTTAAAAACAAGGGGTACTGAATTATTATAATTTATTTTAGTGAAAATGCCGGTAAAAAATATTTAATTTACTTTTTGGGGCACATTGTGTGAAATCTCACAGCAGACATGTTTAAAGTTCTAACCTCTGGTGAAGCCTGCGGTGTCTTCCTGTCTGGTTTCTGTACATCACGGCTTCCCCTTCTTTTCTGAGAAAGCAGGATTTACACAGACAGGTTAAAAGTGCTGCTACTCTTTTTGGAGTGCGAGTGTAAATGATATGTGAATGTGTGAGTGTAAATATGTGTATGTGTAAATTGTAAGTCTGTATATAGGTTTATTGTGTACACTGTGCATATTAATATGTGTATGTGTATTTGTGCGCAATGTGTGTATGAATGTGTATGTATGTACAAGTGTGAACCATACGAGTATGAGTGTGTGTATGTGCATGTGGGTAAGTGTGTGTGTGTTCTCGTGGTTGCTTGTGTGTGTTTGTATGCATGTGTGTGATCTCACCTCCTTAGCCTTGTCTGGTTCATTCAGCAAGGCCTGCTTGGTCACCTCTGCCTGGATCAGCTGCTGTCTCAAATTATCGTTCTCCTCCTCGGTCTTTGTGCGTTTCTCTTCCACCCTCTCTAGCTCTTGGTGCAGCCTGATGGACACGTCCTTCGCCACCTGAGGGTGTCACTGAGCGCTAAGACTGGGAGGAGCTCCTAACAAACTAATTTCCCTCATTTATGCATTTAGCAGTAGCGGTGAATCAAACACAGAGGTGAGGGAGATCAGACAAGTCACCCACACAGGTGAGGACCAATAAGGGCGATATAACATGAAAATAAGAAAAGAAAAACAGGAACTAATTCCTGACAGCTAACAGCTAAATTAAATATACCCAGGAAAATAGAATGAACTTGAATAGAACGAGTGAAACACAAATCTAAATCTCCCAAACTCAATACTAGAGCCCAAACAGGAGACTAGAAAAGCAAAAAAAAGTCCTTCGGAATGTAACTCGACAACGTCCGATAGAAGGTGAAACAAAACAAAACCACCAACAAAACACACTGTCTCGTAGAGATCAGCACAGGAATAAATAGCTCAGAACGCTAACAGGAGGACACACAATCCTATACCTGAAGAAGC